>JAJPUD010005931.1:0-34364 GCA_023553655.1 Myrmecobius fasciatus | reverse complement strand
TATATATATATATATATATATATATATATATATATATATATATATATCATAGGGGCATCTAAGTGGTTGTAATGGATAGAGTACCAGGCCTGATGTCAGGAAAAATCATTTTGAGTTTAAAACTGACCTTAGATATTACTTAGATGTGTGGCCTTGGGCAGGTTACTTAACCCTGTTTGCCTCAGTTTCCTCATCTGTATAAATGATATGGAGAAAAGAATGGCAAATCCTCTAGTATCTTTGCCAAGAAAACCCCCAAATGAGGTTAAGAAGAATCAGGCATGACTGAAACAACTAAACAATAACAACAAAGTGTACCATAATTTTTAGATGCTGATTTCAAAGCAAGGAAGACATTGGTTCAAGTACTGTTTTGCACATATACTGACTGCGTGGCTGCAATGGTAAATCATTTATTCTCTGTGTGTTCCAGGTATATTGCTAAGAGAATAAGGTTCAGAGAAGGTGCTGAATTGTCCTCATTCAAGAACTTCCTATGTTATTAAAATCATTCTCCATTCCTATACAGTATTAATGAATTGGTTTATCATCAGATTGTTATACGTCTTCAGTGAAAAGTGAAGATTAAGAAGTACAGGCTCTCTCCTAATATTCTCCTCCAAACAATTTTTTAAAAATCCTCAAATCAAATTTGTTTCATTGATAAAGACCAGATTGAAGAACAAGGGAGCAGTGATTACACCTCTGATAAGAAAACACCACCTTGGCAACAGAGAAAACTTGTAGATCCCCAGAACTAGCTCTGAAAACAACATCATACAAACAGAAAAGGATTGAAACTTAGTACTCACTCCCAGGTGATCAGAGCACTTTTAACAAAGTTCAGAGTGAGGAAGTTGACTATCAAAATGAGCAAACCACTTCAAAAAAGAATTTGCACATTAAAAAAAATGCTACTATGGTCTTAGGGAAGAAGACCAAAACAAAACTTAGAAGAAGACAACAACATGAATATAGCTGCAAGCAAAGCCTTGAAGAAAAATGCTATTTGGACTTAAGACCAGGAAATACTCCTGGAAGAGATAAAGAAAAAGTTGGAAGTTGTGAAAGAAAATTTTAAGAGTGTATGTGGAACTAAAATTTTTAAAAGAAACAAATATTAAAAATAAGTAATAGTAGAAAAAAGGAATAGAGAAGATTCTATAAATTTATCTTATAATATGGTTCATCTCTACTCCTCAAAAAACACATTCTTTTTATTTCTCTTGGCTCCTACCAACCAGTAAGCAAGTCAATAAAAATTTATTTAACACTTGCCTTATGCTAGACACTGGGATAGGCACTGGGGATAAAAACAAAGGTAAAACTGCAAGAGTTCTCCAGACTTACACAGTCTAATGCAAGAGATAGCCATGTCATATACAGCAAAGGTTCTTAAACTGTATTATAATACCATATAGGATTGCATAACCACATGGGGGGGTGTCAAAAATTATGATTTACATTCAGTAAATGTTTGCTTTGTATATCTTTTTGCATACCTATATATCTCAGGTCATATAAAAATTTCTCAGGCAAAAAGGGGTTGCAAGTGGAAAAAGTTTAAGAAGCCAAATGCTGGATAAATAGAAGACAAAACAAGATAACATGATTACTTATCTAAACTTGTGACCTAATTATTGCAGGGAATTCCCCAGTGAGGAAATTCCCCTTACCAGTATAGACTTTAACCTTTATAATTATTACATAAAATATAAGCTTTTATAATTATATATTATAATCTTTTTTTTTGAAATTTATAATAATTAGAATTACCTGAGGCCTTGAAAGTTTAAGGTGCACACTGTTAGTATGCATGATATGCAACAGTTGAACCTAGATCTTCTTGACCCTGTCTAATCTTGTGTACAACATATCACAATGCCACTAATGACTATTTCTTTTTGGCACTCTATTAGTAAATGTTAAATACTAAGAAAAATAATAAATATATCAACATTACAAATTTATAATACTTTTTGACTTGCCTTTATTGTTATAATCTCTTCTTATCGATGCTTGTTCTTTCCCTGACTAACCCTGATCTTCATCATATTTTATTTTGTAAGATATTTACTTTTGTATATATTACCCTTATTAAACTGCAAGGTACATAAAGGCAAGAATTATGTTTTCTGTATCCCTAGGGATTTGTATTCAGTATGTGATCAATTAATTTTGTTTAAACTAATGAGCATCATTCAAGAAAGTAACATCCTAACTTCTTATAATTATTACTTTCTCATTCCAAGCATATACAGATTTACAGAGAACCATATTCAAAAGAATTAAAAAGAAATAATATTAAACTTATTAAAGATATATGACAAGTAATTTAAACTGAGAAAGCATTTTAGAGAATAACAGGAACTTGACCATTTTAAAGACAAGGAAACTGAGTCCCAAAATGGTTAATGCTTGCCCAAGGTTAGACAGAATTAGCTATTAACAGTCAGGATTTTAATACATATCCTTTGACCATAATTCCATGACATGACATTGCCCTCTTCAGAAAAAAAAAGTACTGAATTACCTTTGTTAATGTATTGATTAATTATCTTAATTAATATTTGATTGCATTAATGTATTGATCAATTGCATGAATGTACTGATTCATAAGATACTCTCCAAACATTCATTCCTGTGGAGAAATAAGTGAGATGTTTGTGATAAAAAAAAATTGCTTTCTTCAATCACAGTAGTAGAAGGTAAAGAATACTGAACTTGGGGCAGCTATTTGGTGCAGTGTATAGAGTACCAGCCCTGAAGTCAGGAGGACCTGAGTTCAAATATGGTCTCAGACACTTCCTAGCTGTGTGACCCCGGGCAAGTCACTTAACCCCAATTGCCTTAGCAAAAAAAAAAAAAAAAAAAAAATACTGAACTTGAAATCAGAAGGTCTGGATGCCATTCTTTGACCAACATTATCTTAATTTGCCCCATTAGCCAAGAATAGTCAGCATTGGTGGAAAGGGGAATTATTCTAGTTGAGCAAGTCCCTTAATATCTCTGGACATATCTGTAAAATTCTCTTCTGTAAAATTAAGGAGCTGGATTAGATAATCCCTAAGGTTCCTTTTTGCTTTAAGAGTCTGAGATCCATGGGTGCACAAAATATGCACAAAAATATATATTATTGTTATAAGGATACAAGAATAATTTGCCATTTGGAGTAATAGAGGAATTATTCAAATCAATGGAATCAACCAATCTACAAATATCAAGTACCTAATATATGTCAGACACTGTGCTCATGCTGCAGATATCTGTATCTATCTATATTTATAAATATACCAATTCCAAGCATATAGGTATAGATATATAAGATGAAATATTCTCTAACTCCCAAAAACCCAAATTTTCTCAGATCTTCAAAAGTACAAAAAGAATATATGATAATCTTCTATGTATTTATGTCTCTACTACTTAGCACAATTTTGGGCACATAGTAATTATTTAGGATATTCCTATTGATTTATTGTCATTATAAAATTTGTTTGTAATGTTTTTTAAAAATTACTGAAAGGTATTTGTATTTATGAATTATTATCCATTTAAAAGATCTAGTTCTTTTCTCACTATTTGTCCTTTAGCAGAAGTAAATAATGTGATACTATAATTACTCTGCTTGACACTATAATTTCTCCTTCTCTAGAGAAATCCAATTTTTTAAAACCACCTGCTTTCTTTGACCACACTGTATAATACAGTAGCAGATTAGTAGCAGCTACCTCAAGTGGAAAAATAAGACTCCTTTGGGATAACTTCTATATTCTAGTCTGCTGCGTTTTTAAAAATTCCCACTTGGAAATTTTCATTACCTATAACCTAATTCTCAAATATAAACCTAAGAAAAATTGGTCCTTTAAGTTCATTTTATTTTCTTGTTTCTGGTATTTTTCCTACCTAAATGGTTGTTTTTTCTTTCTAGATTTAATACATCAACTGTTATGTGGCCTAAAGCACACAATACAGCACCTTGACCACCTGCCAAGTATCTACTGCATCACAGCTCCCTATTGCCTCTTGATATCACTAATTTGTCAACACTACAAATTCACTAGTGCTTTTCTGCTTTCATCTGGTCTTGTTCTTTTCCCATAATTCTGGGTTGCATTTAAATTTACCTGCTTTGTGTGATTTTCTCAAGCAAAGAAATTAAATCGAATGATTTAAATCTACCTAACTCTGAAATCAAGAGACCTACTTAAATGATAAATTTGACCAGAGCCCTACCAGAACTATTATATCTTCGTTTTCATTGCTACCTTTAAGAAACAATAAAGCCATGATCTCTTTTTTTTCCTAAGGGAAAAGTGGTAATTGTCAACTTGAGAAATGTTTCTTCGTTACTGAATCTACTAAAAATAAAGTATTACTATTTTTAAATTCTTAGAATGGCAAAAGCACATGCTATATAATTGTGTGCTTCTCTTCTTATTAGACCATTCTCAGCCCCATAAAATTTAAACAAAATAAGTGAGGATAAGTAAAAGAAAAATTTTTTTCATCTTCAATGAACCAAAGAAAATGGAAAATGCCATATAGATCCTACTTCTGATGTCTCCTGTCTATGTGGAATAGACAAGTTATTACCTGAGTCTTAGATCCCCTACCTGTAAAATGGGGGATGGGGGAGAGGAAGCACACTAGCTCCCAGTTTCTTAGACTATAGTACATGACTCTATATGGAGTGTCATAACTGAATGTGAAATTATGATTTATTATGAGTAAATATTTGATTTGCACATCTACTTTATATACCTACATACTCAGGTTCACATAAAACTTTTTTTGATTACATCACATTCCTCAGATTGGCTAAAATGACAGGAAAAGATAATGATGAATGTTGGAGGGGATGTGGGAAAGCTGGGACACTAATACATTGTTGGTGGATTTGTGAACTGATCCAACCATTCTGGAGAGCAATTTGGCACTATTCCCAAAGGCCTTTAAAACTGTGCATAACCTTTGATTCAGCAGTATCTCTATTCCAAAGAGATCATAAAAAAGGGAAAAGCACCGACATATGCAAAAATGTTTGTAGCAACCTGTAGTGGCAAGGAACTGGAAATTGAGTGGATGTCAATCAGTTGGGGAATGGCTGAATAGTTATGGTATATGAATGTAATTAAATATTATTGTTTTATAAGAAATGACAAGCAGGATGATTAGAGAAAAGCCTGAAAAAACTTAAATTAACTGATACTAAGTGAAGTTAGTAGAACCAAGAAAACATACACAGCAACAAGATGATGTGATGAATAATTGTAATGGACTTTGCTTTTATCAACAATGAGGTGATTTGAGGTGATTTCAATAGGCTTGTGAAGGAAAAAGCCATCCACATTCAGGGAGAGAACTATGGAGAATGAATCTGGATCAAAGCATAGTATTTTTACCTTTTTTTCTGTTATTGTTTGGTTGGTTTTTTCCTTTCTTGTTTTTTTTTTCCTCTTTTGATCTGATTTGTCTTGTGAAGCATGATGAATTTGGAAATATGTTTAGAAAATTGCACATGTTTAAGCTATATTGGATAGTTTGCTGTCGAGTGCAGGGGAGGGAGAAAAATTTGGTACACAAGGTTTTGCAAAGGTGAATGTTGAAAACTATCTTTGCATGTATTTGGAAAAATAAAAAAGCTATTCAAAATTTTCTTGGATAAAATGGGATTACAAATCGAAAAAATTTAAGAAGCTCTGAAGACCTTTCCAGTTCTATATCCTTGATTCTATGATCTTGTAATTTGGAATAGCTGTTTTTTTTAAATAAAGGAAAGAAGACAGACTTTTATTAGAAATAGTATCGATTTAGTAGTAAGAAATATTACACAAAAAGGCAATGAAATAATAAAATTGAAAGAGCATGAGATTTATAAGACCAAAAAAAGTAATAAACTATTTGAGGTGTTAACATTACAAAATATTGGCAGCCTAAAATTTAAAAAGAAAGTTAGTAATAAGAGTACATAGCAGATTTACAATATTTTTGACAGGTTAAATAATTATAAGGAAGAAGGAAGATTTAAGACATCACAAAACTACATCTGAAACACTTGGTTTTTTTGTCCTAACTGTGTATAATATTCCACAACTCATTTGCACCTTATTTTGGAATTATTTTCATTCTAAAAGCCACTATTCAAATACTCAAGGTTGTAAATGAGTTCTGATATAACAAAGAAATTGAAAGACTAGCAAGTAGACATGTCATAGAAAAATAAAAATCCTCATTTTGGAAAAATTCAAGGTTTCAGTCATGTTATTTTCTATGAAGAGAACTTCCCCCTCCCTCCTGCCTATACAGACAGAATAAAAGAATTGCATCTGCCTGAGGAGAAAGAGCAATGCTATGCTTAGTTTCTCAGCTGTTTCTTAATGGAATATTAACTTCAAAACCTCTTTCTAGTATTTAAATTCTAACTCTTAAGCTAGTCAACACAAACACCCAGACTGAGCAACTGAAATTTAATTTAAAAGAGACAGCTGGTAGAGATTGGCCTTTATCTCTCAAGATTTCTTTCACTCTTTTCTCCTCCCCTTCCCTACCCTCAGTTGGACTAGACTGAGTTATTTTAAAAACATACAAAATACTCAAACTACCATGGCAAAACACTAATATCCATCTTGTGGAGGGGAAGGAGCAACTAATATTAAGCACATTTGTCTGGTATTTTTGCTAAGCATTGGGCTCAAATCCTATTTTGCAATAGTACTCTAAGTTTCCATTGACATTTCACCTCCTGTAAACTTGTTTTCTTATGTGCAAAATGGAGTTAATTATTCATTTCATAAGTAAGTTGTGAGAGGCTCAAATGAGATAATGTGTGTATAGCACTATATGGAATTTTAGGTAGAATCTATTTAATAGGTGGCAATTACCTAAAATATTATTTAATCATCAATCCTGTCTGACTTTTTGTACCCCTCCCCCCACCATGGACCACTACATACCAATACTATCTATAGATATTTCCTTCTCCAGTAGAGTAAGGAAGACAGGTTAAATGACTTGATCAAAGTCACACAACTATTAGGTTTCTGAGGCCAGATTTGAACTCAGGCCTTCTTCATTGTAGACCCAGTTTTCTATCCACTGAGTTATTAGCTATCTGTATTACCTGTTATTATATATATATATATATATATATATATAATGCCTTATTCTTTACAGTTATCCAAACCTGCAGTTTGTATAACCATTTATTTGTTCCACTAGTGGCAGATACAGGCCCCTGTATATTCCATGCAACCCTTTTTAAAAGAGATTAATATAAAACTTATTTCACTGTTTATTCCTTAAGTCTCATCTTAACTAAATCCATTTAAGACACGGGGTGAGAAAGGAAATGAGAAATAAGTGAAATCATTTACATACTCACAGTGGGTGAACCAACACCAATCACCTGACCAAGTGAATCAAAAAAGAGATGAAAATTCTATTCTATTTATAACTGAGCTAAGTGCTTCCTCCCACATTATAACAAAGTTATATAAAAATTTTATATAACTAGTACCTCAAGCAACCCTTAGGGTCATCGGTGATCTTCTAAACTTTGGTGAAGTTACTTAAAAGACTTTTGCCGATATATTATGGATGCACCAAAAGAGAGATCGTTGCCAGAAGAAATAACAAATAAAAATATGTCATCAGGAGATAGCTTAAAAGGAGCCAGCTATCTTTTATACTAAAGAAATGATTCCTCATACAAGAAAACTGTATTTGCACAAAGCACTGGGATTAGGGTTTTTGTTTTTTTTAAATCTCCTTTACTAATTTTAGGTTGGATCTCAACCATATCTTTGATATAAACTCACTTTCATATTTAAGTTTTTTTTTTTTATCAGCGAGGGTGTTATGTCCACTTTCCATGATTAAGATATATAATTCACTAGTTTCAAAGACACCTTTTCCTTAAATCAGAGTTAAAAAGTCAGAAAAGAGATGGCCCCTATAAAAACAAAATACAATAAAAAAAAGAAACAAATCAAAGCAATCCTAAAAGCTCTAGAAGAATCATAGCATTACAGATTTACGGTTGAAAGTGAGCTTAAAAGTCATCTGGTCAATCCCCAAATTCTACAGATGAGGAAATTGAGATCCAGAGGGGCCAAGGTATTTTTCCAAGGGTCACCTAACTGTTATCTGAGGGGCATTTTGAATCTTAGTCTTCCTGAATCTTGATCTAGTGCTCCATGAACATGGGTAATTCCTTATGACTCTTTAAAAAACCTAGGCTGTAAGCTGGATTTTTGACAAAAGTGGAATACATGCCCCAGAACATTATACATCTTGTGGCCTTCTGACTCCTTCCAGTTATATCAATATTGTGTTTATAGTAAAAATTATAGGACCTCATAATTATTTGTACACATTCATAGGGGCAACTAACTGAAAAGAAGAGAGTCCAGAGATCATGATAGGAGAAATACAACAAAGACATATCAGTAATAACTACAAGGTTAAGGATGCCAATTAAACTAATTTGTGAGTGCACCACATGAGTCAAGCTTCATCATTCCTATTGCTTAGAAAGAAAACCAACAGATGCTTCCACAGCTGGCATCAATGCCACAGTTGGGATGGCCAGCAGGTGGTTTTCTTGTAGGGTGCACCTGCTCCTACTTCTCAGAGGATGAATGATGTTGAGTTACCTATGCAAAGCTTATTTAACATGCAGAGATATAGATCTGTGTCTGGCTTAATGTTCACTTCACTCCATCTCTTGGTTTTGAATTTATTTAATTTCAATATTCAGACCTAATCTCCCTTTTAAATTAAATAAAGATCATGCCAGAATGCCTCCAAGGATTTTTTCAGGAAAGCTTGAGAAAAGCTCTTCTGTTCCTTCTTAGTTCCTTCTTCTAAGAACCTAAAACGAGTAATGTCCAATAGCCTTTCTATGAAGTAGGCAATGAAGGCAAAAATTGAAATTTCCTGTTGATTTTGTTCCTATTTTAAAAAAGAAAAAAAATGGGGGCAGTTAGATGGTGCAGTGGATAGGGCACCAGCCCTGAAGTCAGGAGGACCTGAGTTCAAATCTGGTCTCAGACACTTAACATTCCCTAGCTGTGTGACCCTGGGCAAGTCACTTAACCCCAATTGCCTCAGCAAAAAGCAAAAAACAAAAAAAACAAAAAAAGAAAAAAATGAGGACCACAAAAATTTAGTAATTTTCTTAGACAAAAAATCCCACCTCAAATCAATTAGAAACTTGAAAATTCCCATCTCTGTATTCATTTGTCCAGTTGTGGATTTTAAGAAACAGAAATAAAGTCATGCCTGTGACTAATCTTACCCTACCTTTTATCTTAGCTAAGCCTAAAGAAATTGCTACAAAAACTCAGACTTTGGGAAGTGACTGTTTGTGGGCAGATATATTTCCCAGAGTTCTCCAATACCCATCAAATTCCCTCTGAAGAATTCAAGTACAGCGATAGGTCAGGTAACATCTTACCTAGGTGGGAAGGGAACATTAGTAATTAGAAATATAGTATAGGTTGCCCACAGGTAGAGATTTCTTTTATCAAAGGATGTCATGAAATAGGAACTGGATAATGAATTTTGAGATATATTGCAGAGATGATTCTTGATCACATGTGAGGTACACTTAATGGCTTCCAAGATTCCTTCCAACATTGAGAGTATATGATAAAATATTTATGGATACAATAAAATATCAGTGGAATAGTCACTCCCACAAAAGAGATGTAGTGAGACATGTTTCTGTTTTAATATTATCCTTGGGTTCTAGTACTGTCTGTACCTGAGAAATTAAGCTACAAAGTGAAACCTAGGAAATCTAAGCAGAGGTACAGACCAATTGTAAAGTATTGGACAAATCAAGGGATGAAAAATGAAGTAGGACCCTGGATCAGTAAGGTTTTATTATAAGACAGACAAATGGAGTTGGAGAGTTTTACAAATGTATTAGAGTAAGAAAGTCTGAGGTATGTTTGAAAAAAGCAATCATGAATAGAACAAATTTGAGGAAAAAATAGATGAGGTGCAAGGGATACAAGTACAAATAATGAAACAATGCATATTTGCAATGAGCTTAAATGATGAATACATAAAAACTTGTACTACATAAACATAAATTTTATAAATACATAAAATAGTTGAAAACAAGGTGATTTGGGAGACACATGACAAGCATTTAGGGGTGAGGGGGGGAGGGGAGGTTTCATGTAGAAGAGAGTACCTGGATTGCAGCTTAAAGGAAGAGAAATAACTCTTGGCTTTTCATTGTATTCCCAGTACTTAGCACAGTTCCTGGCACATAGTATGCACTTATTCATACTGGTTGACTTGCCCTGAATGAGGCTCTATGGGCCAGAAGCAAGGAGGGAATGCATTACATGGATGGGAGATGACTGGTGCAAGGCACGGAGAGGGAGTCTTGTAAGTGAGAAACAAAGAGATAATTTTGGCTGAACTGCAAAATGTAGGAAGGAGAATAATGTTCAGTGAGGCTGGAAAGCAGATTGGGGCCAACTTGTGTAGAGCTTTAAAAATCTAGACACAGGAATTTATATTTCATTCTAGAGACAAAAAGAAGCCACTGGCTTTGGTTGAGTAGAGAAGTCACATGGTCATATTTCTACTTTAGAAAAACCACTTTGGCAGCAGTAGCTCAGAGGATAGTGAGGAACTGGTTGTACAGCAGACAGAATGTTGGATCTATAATCAGGAAGACCCAAATTCAAATCTAGCTTGAGACACTTACTAGTTGTGTGGGTGAACAAACAGGTTAATTTGTCAGTCTCAATTTTCTCAACTATAAAATAGGGATAATAATATCACCTACTTCAGAGTTGTGGGAGTCAATAATATTTGTAAAAAGTGCTTACCACAGTGTCTAACACAAAACCCTGTATAAATGTCCCTGCAAAAATACTCTTCCTTTCCCTTCCTAGTAAATTATTTACAAATTATTTATTAAACATTGCATCTATAATATTATAAAGGAAAATGCTTAATCAAAAAGTTTGTGAAAATACATTCTAATTAATTTTCTTTTTTTTCTATAATAGAGGTTCATTTTAAAGCCACAATAATGTAATATATACTACCTTAAAGAGAAATTACAATCTGATTATTCATTTGCATACTACCCGTTAAGTAGTATATTATTCTATAGAAATGTATTTAGAAAGATTAGGAAAACTAGCTTTATAGCCTGATATTTTATAACATACTATTTGAAAACAAATTCAGAGTTGAAAAATAAATTGCCATGTCCCCCACCCTTGCCCATTTTTTTTATCATTCAATATATACTACCTGAAGAAGTTCATTCACTTGTTCTTATTGAATCGGTTTCTGAAAGGACCTATTTACCCAATGCACACACAGCCATGTAAATCAATTTAATTCAATTCAAAAAGAATTTATTAAGTGATTATCATAGTCAAGTTACTGTGTTCAGGACCAGGGAAGCAAGAAGCATTTCATAATTTTGTAATGATTATTATGAAATATGATTTATAGCACATCTTCAAGCCTCTCACTCTTTCCCATTATTTGAATCAATATAATCAGATAAAACTTCTTTGCATTTTTATTAATTTACTTCTAAAAATCTTTTTTTGGGGGGGATGATTTTGTTCTATTGAAACTATACTGGCCATATGTCTAGTTATTTTATGATGCTTCTCATTAGAAGTGAGAAACCAATTGTATGAATTATTTTACAACTTAGATTTTTTTTCTTTATATATTATCTCTGTTGGTCAAAATAAGAGTGCGGGTGAGTTCTTAACAAAGGATCATGAGATAAGATTCTCATTTTTTTTCCCTTTCCAAAATTATGTTATTTTTTTAAAAGCATAGTACTGAAAGATTTAAAATTATTTCACCTATAAAAGAATAATATTCCACTTCTAAATTAAAATTCAGAATCATAACTCAAGTATTCCTGATATATCTATCTATAGTAAAAGATCAGAAATCTACATGAGAATAAAGAGGGATCTTCAATTTCGCCTATCTTGAGAAAATAATTGCTATTATTACTGATGGAATTTTGAAACAAAAACAATCATAATGAGATGTTTAAAACACACACTTATTTAATACTGCATAGTAAACTGGTAACACTGTATAATCTAAGCAGGTATCCCATACGCTATGATTTTATGATCTCAAATGGACAAAGGTTTATGTGTTTCTATGTACCCCGCCATCAGTTATGCATCAAGATTTTCACCCAGCTCTGATAAAAATACTTTGTAAACCTGTCTGAATGTAAATTTGTTATCATCATCAATAATAAAAATAAAATGTTTTCACTTTTTCTTCTTACACATTTTCATCTTACTTTTAACATACTAGATATAAGATATTGCCATAGGACATTACAATTATAATTGCTTAATTAAAATCACAAGGCTAGAAAAAATTTTCAGAGTTAAGCCAATCTTTAGATAGGCTTCATCATAAGCCACTCTTAGCAGATTTTATTACTGAAATACAGAGTTTTAAAACTGGAAGGGATAGCCAACTTGTTATATTACAAATAAAGGAATTTAGTCACACAATTATTAAGTGATTGAGCCAAGATATTAAATTGAGCATTCTTTTGGCTATCCTACAATGCCAGGCATCCATTTCTACCTCTAATATATTTCAACTCAAAAAAAAAAATCCTGTAACTTTTCTGTTTTCTTACTATCTGAATTCCTTCTATTGACACATAAACACAATTGCTCTTTTATTCTTTCATTCTCTCTAGTAACTTTGTAATCTAGAGAAAAGTGATCAAAACACTTTTCATTCTTTTCTTCTTCACTGGGCTGATGCTATCTTAATTCCTTCCTTTTAGGCTGAATTTCTCTCTTAGAGATGGGCCCCCCCAAAATAAAAGACAACTCCAGGATGCAAAAGTGGCATTTTATACATGCTTTATTACTATATCACAGGGACCAGAAACTATTCATGGCAGTAGTTGCTGTGACAGAAAGAAAAGAGTTTCAGCAGCTTATTCATTGGGCATATTTCAGGATTACCTGTTCAGCTCAGCCTCACTCAGCCAGACCCTCTGGATGTAAGAATCGCCAAGGGATTCAACAAAGCATATCACTTGACAGGCATCTTCCTCTCAGAGTAAAGGAAATTTGGAATCATTTTAACATGGAAGCTTGAGTTTCAGATGCTTGAGACCTTCTACTACTACTACTGATAACAAGCATTTATATAACATTTTAAGGTTTGCAAAATGCTCTACATACATTATCTATTTGATCCTCACAACAACCCAAGAAGTTAGGTGCTATCATTTATCCCCATTTTACAGATTGGCACAGTGAGGCTGTTAAAGGTTGTGACTTGAACAAGCTGACACATCATAAATGTCTCAAAGTCTGAACTAGAGTTCTCCTCACTTCAAGTCTAGTGCTGCCTCCAAAACATCACTGAACTATCTCCGATGTTATCTCCTCCTACAGAAGGGAAAGAAACCTCACCAAAGGAAATCTGAAAGAAAAATTTCACAGATAAACTGCAATGAATCTTCAATTTTAGCACTCCTATTCTCAGACCAGAAAAGATTGCCATTTTATACAATATGTTAATGTATTCTGTTAAAGGTAATTAAAAATTGAGCACATAAAACATTTTTCAATATCAAATTACATTTAATCATAATCTTAATAAGTTAAAAGTATAAATATACAAAGTATTTGTATATATTATGTATATATTTGTATATATATATATATATGGAAATTTATCCCAAAATAATACTTTCTATATCAATTTATATTTTAAGTATTTTGTAATAATTTTTATGTTATTTCACAAATTAATCCCATGAGGTAAGATGGCATTATCATCTCTATTATATGAGTAAAGTAAGGTATATAGCATTTAAGTAATTAAAAAGGGTCAAAAATGATAAATCTCTAAGCCTTCAAAGTTTTAGGTCATTGCAAAACATACTGACCTTGCTTGCATTTGAGAGAGAAATGAGGATTAACAAATTAATGTTTAGATTTCTAAAATGAGCCAAAACATGGACTCTATATTATGAGCAAAGTCAACTGATTAGAAATTAAGGAATATATACTATATGCTTAAATGTACACCTGTAATCTTACTCCTAAATAATAATACTCTTTGCCTCCAGTATCTAGAGCAAGGTTCTCAACGTGTTTTATGGACATCTTTGAAAATCTGGTGAAGTCTATGTTTCACCATGTGATATAAATAAAAAATATAAGAGAAATCAATTATTCTGAAATGCAATAATTAAATTATTTTTAAAGAAAGTTTAAGAATACCTGTTTAAGAATCCTTGGTTTACAGATTTCTAGATCTCTTTTTCAGACCTTAGTTTAAAGATTATACCTCTTCATTCTCACAATGTTACTTTTATTTATCCAGTTTGTCCAACTACATTATTGTCTTACTCATAGTAGTTAACTTGTGGTAATCTATACCATTGACCTAGAAGCTGCAAAGCAGAGATGCTGCTGCTGGATGTCTGGTGTGGGTGCAAAACAAAAAGCTACAACAAAAATATAAACTATAACAATGTTACTGTGAAGATATCATTAAATAAAAGTTTTGAACAAATTAAAAGTACCAATGCATGACATTTTTAAAACAGTACAATTTAGCTCACTTGAGTATATTGGCAAAAGCACAAAACTGACAAGTGAGGATCTGTGTTCTAGTTATTGTTTGCTGTCAAAAATCAGTTTTTCTGACTTTGCTTGAACAAAACAATGTGCTTTAATTTTGAAAAATATAAAATAAAGTAGTTGACCTAGATTATCTCCAAAGACCCTTCCTACTTCTACTAGTGTAGTTTCAAAGAAAAGGACTATTAGTATAGTTCTTGGAATATGTTGGCTGACCTATTTTTTTCTCTTTAAGAAACCCTCCTCTATCAAAATAGCTATTCACCTATTTGTTGTATGAAAATATTACTTCCTCTATTTGAAAGGTCCTTAACTTTTTTTTTATGTTTGGTGAATCTTATGGATCCCTTCTCAGAATGTTTTTAAAAGCACAAAAAAACCCAATAATCAATAATACTGAAATAGTTTTCAAAATGTAAACAAAATATGCTTAATTATGTTAATAATTCCCATTCTGTATGTATTAAAATGACATCAATATAAACTTAAATAGAATAATATCAATAGAAGTGTTCAATTTCTTTGGTATTTGGTATATTTTATATCAATTCACCAAAGTTGTCAATGTCTCTCTTTCTACTTCTACCCAAACAAAATATTTCTTTTCCAGGGAATGGTTTTCTATGAAGTTTGTTTTTTCTTTTGGTTGAGTTATTTGTTTGTTTTTCCTAACAGTTCAGCTATCTACAAATAAATTCTATTATATTATTAATTTTATCAAATTTTAGACAGACAAGTCTAAACCAATTTAGTGAGTGTCTGGGAGTTCAGGGAAGTGAGAAAGAAAAGGAAGAAAACAATATATATCTATACAAAACATATAACAAGTCAATATATATACATTACACATGAAGTAGTTGAATACAAATTATCTTGTGAGGAAGGATACTAAGGATTGGATGAACTAGGGAAGGTTTCTTGCTGCTTAAGCTGTATCTTAAAGGAAAAGAGCGACTCTATGCAGAAAGTCTTCATCCTTCTCTGAAATTGATTCAAAAATGCTCCATGTTCAAAAGAAGTAATGTGATGGTCTAGGGGCTTTTTGTTGTTGTTGTTCAGCCATTTCAGTCACGTCTAACTCTTTATGGCCTCATTTTGAGGTTTTCTTTGAAAAGATACTGGAGTAGTTTGCCATATCCTTCTTCCAGATAATTTTAAAGATGAGAAATCCGGAGTAAAGAAGGTTGATGACTTACCTAGTCATGTACCTAGTAAGTGTTTGAGGCCAGATTTGAACTGATAAAGATGAGTCTTCTTGATTCCAAGCTCAGTACTCTGTCCATTACATCACCTAGATTACTAACATATAATTGCTTAAAAAAAAAGTTCACTAACACATAATTGCTTTAACAAAGATTTGATACATTTTGACTTGAGAATTTTAATTATAGAATTTTAAGGTCCACAGTTAAAAATAACATTTTTGGAGACAATAGGAGTTAAGTGACTTGCCCAGGGTTCCACAAGTAATAAATGTCTAAAGTAAAATTTGAACTCAGGTCTTTCTGATCCAAGCCTCACTGTTCTATTCACTGAACCTCCTTACTTCCCCCTACAAATGCCTTTAGAAGTAATCAAAATCAGTTCTATCCTTTGACAGATGAGGAAACTGCTGCCTAAGGAGATCAAGTAAATTGCCAAGGTCACTCAGGCAGTTATTGGCCGAACTGAGTTTTGAATCCTGATTCCAAGAATCTCAATTTGCCATTTCTTTCCAGTTTGTCATTTTTTTTGGGGGGGAGGGGAGTTCAAACTTAAGATTACATCAATTTGGGGGCTCTCCACTAACTCAGAATGAAAATTTGCATGCAATGCCAGAGCACTAAGAGTTTAATTCTTTTACTCATGGTCACACAATGAATACATTAGAGGAAGGCTTGAATCAAGTCTTTCTGACTCCAAGACTGTCCACTATCCCCTGTGATATTTCATTCTTATACCCTATTTACATAAACTAAGAATATAATTATATTTATATCAATATTGAAAGAATATGAAACAACTATGTTTTATAATTGGGTTAATTTTAGAAAATCCTTATTCTGGATAAAATATTAAAATCTAGGGTTTTCATTGTTTTAAATATTCTCACACACGGAAATGGAAAATTGGGTTTTCTGTTATGTCATTAAACATTTCACAATGATATCAGAAGTAAAAATAATGTTCACTACTGAAGAGTACCATACATCTTTTATTTTTTTCAATAGCTTAGTTTCATGGATAAATGAAATGAACATTTATATTTCAATAAATTTGTTAAGGTCTAGGGATACCAAAGGAGCAAACAAGACAGTCCTTATCCTTGAGAAGTTTACATTCTACCAGTAGAAGACAAAAGAGAAAGGAAAGCAGGAAAAAGACTAGAGGCTGTGCTGGCAGGAGAGAGAGATCATATATGGCAGAGATGGCCAAAAAGTAGTATGGAGGCATGGTATAGACAAGATAAGATAAAATCTCAGCAACAAGAACCTGGCATCTTAGGGAGGAGAGTATGTGGTCCCATAGTAAACTCTCATATGTGAGAAGGGTTAGTATGATGGCTAGATTAGATGCAGCATCATATGAACATGGCCAGAAAGCAGTAAAGAGTTATTTTTTTTCAGATTTGCTCTGAGTATACTTAAAAGCAAGATCCTTTAGAAAATCTGCTGATTCTCAGGAAAAAAAAGGATATTTATCTTTATATTCTAGCAAAATATACTTGTGCCTACCTCAACTAGTCAGAAATTTTATAGATACCTTATTCAACTCTGTGATCCTATTCTCAAATAGACAGGAAGAAGGAGTAAGGTAAGAGAACCTCTGCCATCAAGAATGAGAATGAATGCTACTAACAAGTTAGGATTTAAGCACTGGAAGACGGTGGGGGAAAACAATGGGAAAATATAACTTTTTACAAATAACACTGATACAAGAAGGAATGAAGACTGCCTATTAAGTAACTGAATGTTAGACAGTGGAAAGGAAGATAGAGCTGCATCAGAAAAACCTTGGCTGCTTTGCTGAAATATTGCCAGAGTTTTAAAAAACAGTCTTCCTTGTAGTTTTTGTGCTAACTGCCCTACTCCTTTGCATTTGCTAGGTAGGACAAGCTTTCACTGTCTGGGTGGTCAGAACCAGCTGGCCAGATTCCTAGAAGGGAGCAGATTGAGCTGAAAGGATATAAGCATCATGCTATTCAATATTTAATGATAATGGCAATAAAGGGGCATATGTTTGGCACTCATTTTCTCCATTGTTTTCACTTTCATACAAAAATTCCCATTACTAGCATCTCTGCATAATTGACAAAGAGATTTTTTTAAGTGGGAAAATTATATCATAAATCGAATTAGACTGACTCTTGCTATACTTGTACATTGATTTTATTGCTATGAAATGATAGCTATCTTTTTGTTTGTTTATAGCTATGAAAGTCAAGTGAATCATCCATTCCTTGGACCAATAATTGTAATCCAAAATTTGACAATATTATGGATCATTGCTTTAAGATTTCAAATCTTAATAAGAAAGCTGAGTGGTTGGTATCAAAGCAACGATACCTCCCTACCTCCCAGAAAGATGAGGCTCCCTGTGAAGCTAATGTGCAAGTTCTAAACAAGTGAAAACAATAAACATTTCTCAGTTTAACATTAACTATCTCAATAGTAATTAGCATCCTATAGAACTTTATAGTTTCTAAAATACTTCCTTACAATAATCCTCTGCAATAGAAGTAGAATCATAATTACTTCCATTTTATTTTATTTTGAACATGAAATACTCTTTTATAAAAATGACAAATAGCAAGAAATTGCTTAATGTCCATGACAACTGGACAGGCCCAATGGTTCTTCTGTTTACATGAACCTGTAGCTATTTTAACTTATCAGATTATCTCCATTTTTATGTCATTTAAGCCTCAAAAGCTATAACAACTTGTTCTAAGTAACAAGGGTTATTAGCAATGGCAGGCCCGAAACCCAGGGTCCTTAATTATAGTTTGGAGCCATTTTCACTACCTTGTGCTGCCTTTCTATGTATATCTTAAATATTAATTATTCCTGTCATAGTGCTTAGTATTGAGAGAAATACAGAAGTATAAAATACCACTGTATGAATCTTAACAGAATACACGTTCTGATAAATTTGGTCTATATTTATTTTGAATCAGAAAATCCTGTCAAAATGTAACAGTATTAAAAATAAGAAAAGCTGCTAGTTAAGATTCTTACCTGTTTTTTATGGAATTTGAAATGGCATATATTACAAACTTAAATTTTTTAAACTGTTCTGAATCTAGGAAAAATAATTTCAAATTCTAGATCTAGTAGAGTAGAAGGTCACTCCTCCACCATCACTCTTCTTCAATAAAAAGACATAAGGACTAATAAGTTAAATATATGGAAGGTGGAAAAGTCATTTCTTCTACGAATTTGTACACAAAATTGGTTAGATTTCAAAAGCAGAGAGAAAAACGGCAAGGTAAAGTTAGTCAAAAATGACTTATGATATCTTGAAAAATTCTTGCAACTCTGAATAGAAAGAAAAATGTTAAATAAAATGTGCAATCCCAATAAATTTCCCTCCTCATCTGCTGGATTATCATCCATCTATGTCTGCTCCTATGTGTGGGTATGCCCCAAGGGCTCTTCTGGGCCCTCTTCTCTTTCTACATTTCTTGTTTGTTGATCTCGTTTCCTGAGGTCTATGTCTAGGCAGATGACTGCCAGATTTATATATATCTAGCCTAATTTTCCACTCCCAAGAGCCAGTCTTATCATTTTAAACTTTTGGATATTTTTAATTAAATGTCCTAGAGGCTTAAACTCAACATGTCCACAACTCATTAGTTTTTTTTTTCCTTCAAATTCCCCTCTCTTTCTGACTCTCCCTGTTTCTGTGAAGAGTATGATTATTCAGCTTTGCCACCTCAGAGATATCTTCACTTCAGTCCCCATATTCAATTAGTCACCAATCTTATCATAATTCTACCTCTATCATGTAGCTTGCATCAGCTTTTTCTCTTTCTTCATGTGATTACCATCTTATTTCAGGTTCACATTACCTTTAATTTTAGAGTAATAGTCTCCTAATTGGGGCTTTCTTCACTTCATCCATCCCATTTCAATTTGTTATTTGTTAAGTACTGGCAACTCTCCCATATGGATAACTATTACCTCTAGAATCAAAACAAACTTCTTTTGCTTCATATATACATCATTTCACAATTTGATCCTATTCTACTTAGGTCTGTTAGAGATTATTTCATTTATATATTTCACATGTGAAGCATACTATCCCATTTGCCATTCATTGTATGTGACATTCCACCTCAGACTCAGAACGGGTTCTTTCCCATGCTTGGAGAGAATCCTGAGCTTTCAATCCATCTCAGAGAATCCTGAGCTTTCAATTCTTGGTACAAGTGTCACTTCTACAAGACTATGCTGATAGCCTCATTTCCTAATGCCCTTCCCACAGAAATTATTCTGTGTATGTATGTAAGTATATATGTATGTTCACACATTTATTAGTCTATCAAAGATACTTCCCTACAAAAGAGTAAATCCTCTTTGAGGATAGGATATATTTTTTAAAATTTTGAACTTTTTGCAGTGTCTAGCACATAGTAAGTATTTGCTGTTTGCTAAATGGATCAATGAATAAATACATCCTAAGGATACTTTAAATGCCATCAAACAAGTGAATTTGAATTATTTCCTATGTCTTGGAGGTCTGGAATCTCTTACCTTTCTCCTTACCTAAGAATGTAGTTTTTAAAATTTCAGTTACTGTCATTTAGATTGTTATTAATTTGCAGGAAACTTTCTAATTACCACCACCTCCACCTTCCCAAGCACACAAATAGTCCAAATATTTATTCAAATAATTGAGTCATGCAAAAATAATATAAAACACTGGAGAGGTATGCAGCATGTACATAATTGTATAATTTATGATTGTTATTTTAAAATATTAGCTATTTAAAGAAAAATTGTCAGCAAAAAAAAATCTCCTAAAAGGGAGATTATTGACATCTGTATTTTCCAACTTACAATTCTGGTTAAAAATGAAATAAAAATTAAGAAAAAAATTTATGAACTTTACAGGGCCAGCAGATCCACAAGAATCACTATTTTCAGAAAGGAAAATTTGTAGTCAATATATTTTTAATGTTATTTTCTGAAGTATAATCTCAAGTAGAAAATTGGAAATCAAACAATATTATATATCTGGAGTTTAATAATCTTACCAACACAATATTTTAAAATTTAATTCAATTCATCTTGAATATGACTTGTCACATAAGTTAAACATGAATCAAAGGGCCCCCAAAATTGGGTAAATCTCTAATGGTTCACTGTTATGTCAAACCTGCTTTAATGATATTATATTTGGAGACAAAATTCTTTAGATAGTGTTAAAAAAGAAAAGAAGAAATCAATCAGTAATGGTATATGAAAACTATAGGCTGTAGATGGCATTTTAGTTGTCAAGGCTGTTAGGGCAATGCATATACAAACACACACACACACATACACACACACACACACACAGAGTTCTGGTTTTGGAAGTGGAAGATGTTAACTGTGTCATCCCAGAAAAGTGTTTTTGACCTCTGTTTGCCTCAGTTCCCTCAACTGTAAAATGAGAATAACAGCACCTGCACCTCAGAATTGTAATGATCAATGAGAAATTTTTGCTGGTACATAAAAGGCACTTAATGCTTATTCCTACTAGAAATTTGGGTTGCAGGCCAATGTCACACAGTGTTGTGTCTTGCTTGCACTTAATAAATGCATGTTGGATTTAATTAAATAGCACACATATCTGATTTCCTTTATGACAATTAAATGGGAAGAAAATATGTTAAAATATTAATTTACTTAGCTAGAGGAAATAATGAACAGTAGAACTTATGAAAACCATGTAGAAATCAGCAGAGAAAGCCCAAACATTCAACATTTTATTAATTCAACACAGACTTAGATCTGTCCACTTTGTGATACAGAAGTAAAACTATCATTGTTAATTTCAATTTTTCTTCATAAGCCATGAAATCTTCAATTTTTAAATCAAAATATAATATTGCAAAAAAGAAAAAAAACCCTTCTATGAGATCTATGATTTAGGATAACTTTCTGAATTAAATTCTGAAAGATTACTGTAGAGAAAATGGTTCTGCTCAAGAAGTAAAGACAGTCACAATGGACAGTAAATAAAACATGAAACTGAAAAATACAGTGAAGACAATAGTAAACATCAAAATTCTATATGGAAATAATGGACAAATACTAAAAATTATAACAACATATATCTTTTGTTAATAAGTCATTGGGCTGGTCATTTGACTGTGACTCAGACTGTATATGTAGATTGCTAACCTGTGATAAACTAGGAACATAATTATATTGCCTAAGATTCATGCTTTGTTTACTGTATATCCAATTACCATGTTATGAAAAACTGCATGAAACATTATGGCCATTATAATCCATGGTGCATCTGTTTCTCCAATTACAAAGCTATTTTCCAAACAAATATAAAGTTGGTGGAGACAACAAAAATTCAAGGCTAATCTAACAGGTTCTTAAATATCAATCTGTTAGGAAGGTAATGTTGTGTAGTAGACAATATGCTGGCCTTGTAGTAGTAAGTGAAAGATTTGAATTCAAATTTTGCTTCTTATACCACTTAATCTCCTTGAGCCCTGGTTTTTTCATCTATAGAATGGAAATAATCTTCTTAGCTATTATTTTTAAATATATTTTTTAAAGTACAGTTACTAACTGTTTATTCGGGGGTATTGTAGTAGAAAGAATACATAACTTAAAGATAGAAAGTTTCAGTTCAGATTCTGGCTCTCAAATTTCCTAGCTGTGGTTCCATTGGCAAAACCCCAGAATTTCAGTTATCTTTCTCTGAAATTAAGATAACTGCTTACACTAGCTATATCTGTGGCTTACAGGAGTATTGTATGAAGAGTACTTTGAAAATGTTTGAGTAACATGGAAATTTAAGGTTTTAAAATTTTTCTGTATAGCTAATCCCCTAAAAGTAATCTTTAATTATTTTTAAATACACAATTATTAGCTCAAATTGTACTTCTTGTTGCAGAGTAGAATCAAGAGATTCTATGTCATAGAGTCCAAGGACAGGTAGAATAAATATACTTCTAAGAATTTTTACAAAATAACAATTGAATAAATACTTATTAAACTCCTAATATGTATGTTTCATACATTATTGAAGGTTCTATGGGGCAAAAATGTACAAAGTGTTGTAAGACAATAGCAAAAGGAAGAGAATATTGTCAGGGAGAGATCAGTGCAGGCTTCATGAAGTTGGTAACTGAGGTGGGTCTCAAAAGAAAACAATAATTTTGTCAGAAAGAGATGAAGACAAATAAATGAGAAACAGCCTAGGCAAATGTATAGAGAAGATATAATTCTGGATAATACATGGAAATGGTTCATTTGGCTAAAATTTAGATCACATGTGAAGGAAAAATAGAAAATGAGATTGGAAAGGTAGATTGATACCAAGGTAAGAATACTCTTAAATGAAAGGCTAAGCAGTTTGGGTTTTGCCTATAAGCACTATGAAATCACTGGTTATTTTTTACCACAGAATTGACATGGCCAGAATAGTATATTTAGAAAGTTATCTTGGAAGCTGAATGAGGAAGAGTTAGAGAAGGTGAAATCTGAAGGAAATGACTTCTCTTAGAAGGCCTTTAAAATAGATCTAGCCACTAATTTAAAAGGGGGAAAGGATCAACATTTAAAAAATATTTATAGCAACTTTTTTTTTGTGGTGCAAAGAAATAGAAATTGAGAGGATGCCCATCAATTGGGGAATATCTGAACAAGTTGTGGCATATGAATATAATGGAATATTGGTGTGCTATAAGAAATAATGAGCTTTGAGTCTAGCAGTGATTATGAGGCATATGCTTAAATTGCAATAATACTCAATAAAAGTGAATGGTACATTTTAGAGGCATAAAAAAAAATTATATTTCTGATCTATAGGGAAAATCTACTACCAACAGGGGTGATCAGGTATACCTTCAAAGAGACAGCATTATTTGATTTGGGCTTTAAAGGATAGGTGGAAATACAACAAAGAGAGGAAACAATTACATTTAATATATATTATATAATATATATTTTATAAATTTGCTAAATTTATACTAGAAATCATGTAATATATATTGTATAAATTTGTTAAATTTATACAAGATGCAAAAAAATTTCTTTGTTAGAGATTTTAATCTTGACTTTGTTTTCAAAATATTTTGATAACTTAATTTCAACATTATCAGTTTCTTTTAATCCTACATGTTTTATTTTGTGTATTTTTAAACACTATTTTCAGGTGTTCATAGACTTCACCACTGCCAAAGGGAACTGCCAAAAAAGGTTAAGAACTCTGTTCTATGTTGTATTTTAAGTTAAGAAAAATAATTAATTTTTCCTGAAACAACTATGAATAATTTTTTATGAAAGAAAAGATCTATCAATTTGAAATTAGTTCTTCCTGGTTTTCCTGAATTGATACAAAGTGGAAAAATTAAAAAAAAAAAAAAAAGAACCAAGAGAACATTATACACAATATCTACAATAATGTAAATGAGGGGGCGGAGCCAAGATGGCGAACTGCGGACAGCTTTCTCTGTGAACTCCCTCCGACATTCCCCCAACCCAGACATAGTAAGCCTTAAAACTGGTTTCCGAGTGAGGTCCTCGCCAAGCATTTGGACTACAACGCACTTCTATAAAAGATCTACCTTGAAAGAACTCCGGAGAAGGTTAGCCTCAGGGGAAATCGGCCTCTGGTCGCAATCACACTCCAGCCGGGGCGGAAGTCAGGGCTGCGATAGAGGGGCGGATTTTGGGCACCCAGGAAGCCCCTGGGAGACGCCTGGGCCACTTTGCTCTGCTTGCGGGCAGGTGCTTTGGCAGATCTGCCTTTGGAAGGGGGTGGATGAGAACAGCTGAAAACGTGGTCCTGGTGCGAATCTAGCCCGACCAGCCTCAGACCGGAAGTCAACTCGGCAAACTGCCCCAGGGCAAATATAAATTGTTGCAGTTTTCTCGGCTTTTGACCAATATCCCAACTTTAAATCATGAGCAAGAAGCAGAAGAGAGCTCTCACCATAGAAAGCTTTTACGGAGAAAAAATAGAACAGTCCCCAGATCCTGACATTATGAAAACAATCCCAGATGAAGCCACAAAGGCAGACTTAAGTTGGTCTCCCTTTCAGAAGGCTTACCTGGATGATTGCATTAAGAATCTCAAAAGAGAGCTAGAAGAAGAATGGGGAAATAAATTGAGATCAGGGCAACAGAAATATCAAAAACTGGAAAATAGGACTGGTGAATTGGAAAAAGAAAACAGTTCACTGAAAAACAAAATTGGTGAATTGGAAAAAATCACCAATTCACTGGAAAATAAAAATGGTGAACTGAAAAACAAAATTGGTGAATTGGAAAAAGACAACAATTCACTGAAAAACAAAATTGGTGAATTGGAAAAAGACAACAATTCACTGAAAAATAAAACTGGCAAAATGGAAAAAGAATGCATTGAATCCAGAAATTCAATTGGCCAGCTACAAAAGGAGCTAAAAAAGATAACTGAAGGAAATAATACTCTAAAAATTAAAATTGAACAAATAGAAGTAAATGACTCAGTAAGACTTCAAGAATCAGTTAAACAAAAACAAAAAAATGAAAAAATAGAAGAAAATATGAAATATCTCCTAGGAAAAACAACTGACTTGGAAAACAGATCCAGGAGAGACAATTTAAGGATTATCAGACTCCCTGAAAGCCACGATGAAAAAAAGAACCTGGATGCTATCTTCCAGGAAATCATGAAAGAGAATTGCCCTGATGTTTTAGAATCAGAAGGCAAAATTGGCATTGAAAGAATTCACCGATCACCTCCAGAAAGAGACCCCAAAATTAAAACCCCAAGGAATATCGTGGCCAAATTTCAGGACTATCGCACCAAGGAAAAGATATTGCAAGCAGCTAGAAAGAAACAGTTCAAATACCGAGGAACTGTCATTAGAATTACACAGGATCTGTCAGCTTCCACATTGAAGGATCGAAGGGCCTGGAACCAGATATTCCGAAAGGCAAAAGAACTTGGATTACAGCCAAGAATAAGTTATCCAGCTAGAATAATGTAAATGAAAAGATCTTTAAAAGGAAATTAAAAAAAAAAAACAACCAAACAAAAAAAAAACATTAAGTCTCTGAGAACAGATAATGAAACATAAAGACCAAAAGTATTTTTTTTTCATAGGATGTTAACTATTCATTTCATAAGAAGGTCTAAGTTTGGCTTTGACATTTGCTTTGTTGCATGATCCTGGGCAAAGTCATCTTTCTTCTTCTTTTTTTTTTTTTTAACTTCAGTTTCATCATCTATAAAATCTTCTGGGACTAGAAGATTTTTTAAAGCTCTTTCCTCTTCTGACTTTTTGTAATCTTATAAAATCTTGTGAGAAAAGAAGAAAAAGTTAACAAACAAAAGAATCACAACTTCAACCAATAGCAAGAAGATGAAAAGATGACATCCTTAAAGTTGTTCCTTCTATTAGCCTGAGTTAATCAGAAAGAACATCCATATAGTGCCATGATGATGTTCAGAGCTCTGGGTCTAGAATCAAGCTTCATCTTCCAGAGTTTGTCTGGCCTCAGACTAGCTGTGTGAACTTCGGCAATTCACTGAACTCCCTTTGCCTTTTCTATATCTGTGAAATGAACTGAATAAGGAAATGGCAAACCACTCCAATATCTTTGCCAAGAAAACTCCAAATGGAATCTCAAAGAATCTGACATATCTGAAAGAAATGAATAGCAAAAGACCTATTGGGAATGGTTTCTTCTATGATATGAAAAAAAAATCCCTTTATATTGTGCAATATTTTTATTATGTAAAAGATACCATATGAGGTTGTGAATTTCCTTTAGTAGCCACATTTCAATATTAGTAAACATGTAATCTGATTAAAATAGACTAGAAATTTAAACATGAGTTTGTATCACAGGATTTAAGCCTATCATCCTTTTTGGATAAAGTAAGGTAAGATAAGGTAAGATAAATAAAATCACTTATTTAAGTTCACACAGATAGTGAACAGCAGAGAAAGGATTCAAAGGCATGTCCTCTGCCTCCAAATTCAATGTTCTTTCCACTATTCCATAAACAATTATTGAAAAAAAGATAAATGTCAACAAAAATAAATTACAATATCTGGTAGTGATTATTACAAAGATCAGCATGAGCATATACATCCAAGGGAAGGAGAAAAGGCACAAAAACTCATGACTGGTACTCTACTAAAATTGATTATATGCTGCAAACAAATTTCAAACTTTGGTAGCAATATAGCAAATTGGATATACAGCCTTCATTCTAAATGAATATATGCTTGAGAAAAAATTATTCTTACAATATACCTTTTGGTGAAAAATAATTCCTAAGAATATTGAGTCCTTTATTTTTTTATTAAAAAATAATTTTATCATCAATTTGACAATCATAAACCATGTCTGACATTCCAGTGTATGCATATTCTTTTATATATGTTCCTAAAATTTGCCTGTAATATACAATTAGATACCCAGAATTTGAAATTCCATGATGGCCACTATAAAATTAGGAACTAACCAGGACTGTCTGCTATTATTGTGTTTTCTGGCATAACTGCTGTTTACATATATCTCTAACTCATAAGTATAGCTCAAATGCCAAGAGATTCCATATAATACCATAGAGAGAAAAAGCATAACAGTAGTACAAGGAGAACCAGGTGTGCCCACACTAGAGGCTGCCCTAGTAGGTTTACATTGTGTCAATAGTTTATGAAGAGTAGGTGAGGGCAAGGGTACTTGCTGGTATCGGAGTGCCATAGTTAAATTACTTAAATCGAGTAGACAAAATGGATACTGTTTCTGGACAATAGATAGTTAGATTTTGAGGGTAGAGTGAGGGACAAGCCACATAAGGCTTGTGGAAACAACTCAAACAAACACCTGAGAGAGGGTTTTTTGTTTCTCTCCTGTGTGTTTCTATCCTCTGATGATTGCACTTTTTGGGGAATCTTGAAGGGGAATTTTGCTTATGGTCCCTAAGATGATGTATGGCAACTGGATATTAAAGTAGATGCAGTTCTAGTTTGGAGTCAGGAAGACTCATCTTCCTTAATTCAAATCTGGCCTCAGCTGTGTGATCCTGGACAAGTCATTTAACTCTGTTTGCCTCATTTTCTTCATCTGTAAAATGAACTGGAGAAGGAAATGCAAACCTCTTCAGTATCTTTGCCAGGAAGACTGGAAAATGATTGAATAACAGTCTAGACTATGTCTGGACAGTTTGTTACTTGAGAACCTATGTGACTATGTTGATGGGGAGGATTTCTGATGAGAAGAGGTATCCAAGGTCATGAATGGTGAAAAGCAGAATATCTAAACCATTACATTACTTTGCCTGAAAGAAAATCATCGAGGGGGTAGCTAGGTGGCTCAGTGTATAGAGCACCAGCCCTGAAGTCAGGAGGACCTGAGTTCAAATCTGATCTCAGACACTTCCTAACTGTGTGACCCTGGGCAAGTTACTTAACCCCAATTGCCTCATCAAAAAGCAAAAAAAAAAAAGAAAAAGAAAATCATCTGTAGCAGCCAAAGAATCCTGAAACACTTCTTTGATGGTTGGTTTGTAAGAAAGAAAAACTGAACTTGTCAATTCCTTGTTTATAATTGTTTTTCAGTCATTTCAGTTGTATCTGACTCTTTGTGACCTTATTTGGGGTTTTCGTGACAAAGAGTGGTTTGCCATTTCCTTCTCCAGCCACTTTAGAGATGAGGAAACTGAAGCAAACAGTGTTAAGTGACTTGTATGGTCAGTGTGTAAGTGTCTGAGGCTGGATTCGAATTCAGGTAGAATACTTGTGTTGTATTCACTGCACCAACAAGGTACTGTAATAATATCAAGTTTAAATAAAATACAGTGTCTTTTCTCTGTGATCTTCTAGTTTGTTAGAGTCACAGGATATATACTCAGATAAATGTAGCACAAAATAATACTAAAGAAGAGAAAAACAAAGTGCTTTATTAGGTCCATGAACCAAAAGGCCTGAGGAAGTAAGGAAAGTTGTGAAAGAAATGACATTTGAGTTGGACTTCAAAGCATGAGTTAGAAATACAAGTGAAGCAGGTGATAAAATGTCTTCAAGGCAAAGGGAGAGAAGAGTATGAGCAGAGACTAAGTCATGAAAGTGTAGGTTTAGGGAAAAAAACAATCTCTTAAGTTTGTGTTCATGAAAGATCAAGAACTAAAGAATATGGGATAAAACTGGAAAAGTAGGAGTGGTAGTAGTGGGTGGGGAGGGAGCTAAAAGGACAGCCAAAAAAGGGTTTTGACTTTATTTTGCAAGCAAGAGGGCTACTGAATACTCAAAGTGTAGTCTTTCAAGTTTTTATTGTACATTAAAGACTTTCACAATCTCATAAATCCATTAAATCAAAGAGAAGCCTTGACTTTCACAGAAGTAATGCATATGCACATAGAAATAAATGTTTTTGAAGACTGGGGAGAAGGAAAGGAAAGATGCCTGAATTAAAGAAAAGACAACCATATCCAGGGGCCAGTGTTCCTGTGGTGATATGCAGATTGTTATTCCAATGCTTTTCTAGGGTTATCTGTGGGCTGGGCTTCAGGGATGGACCTACACTAAATTCATAACCCCTTCCATGTTTGGAGGACTATAAGGAATCAGGATGTTTTCCTTGGGACCTTTGGTGAGGGGAATACTCGCTGATGATGCATTTTGTGATTGCCTAATGTTTTCTACTTTGATCAAATAATTCACATTCTTTACTACAAAATAATTTCTCAGACATTTCCTAAAAACAGATGGCTCTAAGTGAAAATGGGGGTTTCCTGGGTGGGTAGAATCAATGAGAGACAACCATAAATTAGGAATAATAGGGACATTGCCGTAATCCCTTTAAGAAACTATTACATAAAGGAATGATGCAGAAAACTTTATTTCCCTGAAGAGATTATTCCTTAATTAAATTCTGAATATTCAAGTACTATTAGTTCATTTATATGTAATAATAGAGCCCTTATTATTCTTTGAAATTTAGAATGACATATACGATCATTCAAAATTCCTATTCATCCAATTATTTCAAATCTAAATAAGATGTGAAAAGGCAACAAAACAAAGACATCAAGCCTTCACAAAAATAAGAATCTTGAAACACCATGAAAATGCTGGCTTGTACTTTGTAATAAAATAAGCACTTTGTCAATGAAGGTAAAACTTGAGAGACTTTTGGATGCAACAGATGATAAAATGGATTAAGCTCTTCCAAAGTATCAGGAACTGTGCTGAGTACTATAAATTTAAAAATATGAGAGCAAAAACTAACAGCAGCAAAATAATCCCTTCCTTCAAGGAACTTAGATTCTAATGAGCAAAATGACATATAAAGGCTCACTTTTATATGTTGTTTTCTTTCATTGAAATCTACACTGTTTAAGAGAAGGTTCTGCTTATTTAGGTATTTTAAATGTGTGTGTGTGTGTGTGTGTGTGTGTGTGTGTGTATTTGTGAGAAGGGGAGGGAGGAAGGTAACAATTAGGTTGCAGAGCAGATAGCATGCTTTGGACCTGGAATTGGGCAAAGAAGTTCAAATCCTACCTCTGGCACAAATGAGCTTAACCTATCTGCCTTAGTTACTTCATTTGTAAAAATTGAGAATGAGGATAAATGAAACAATATTTGTAAAATATTTTGCAAATCCATAAAGCATTTGTAGTAAATTTTAGCTATTATATTAAATGAGTTAAAGGCAAGGGAGAGAGAAAGGAAAAGATAACTTAGTGAGAATACCTAGAGAGGTACATGGGAGAGAAATGAAAGATTGAGTATGTCTGGCTTGGATATTTATTAAAATGGAAGCTGATAGAAAAATTGACCAATTGAAGGAGGGGCTGATGGGAGAGGTAGAGGTTTAAGTAGTTGATTATGCCAATTAATACTTTCTTACAAAGCATGAAAATGTTAAACCTATAAAAATGAAAAGTAAAAGTGGGATACCCGATGTTTTTAAAATGACAGCTTAATTTATAGCCAAGTAACGCCTTTGTACAGTGAAATGAAAACTATAAACCAAGAGATGACAGATCCAGAATAGCACTGCATATTCTATAGTTGGGCAATTGTTTCACTTCACATTTAAAGGTGGTGATTTCATAGCTGAAAGCTCACAAAATGACTGGGTCGTACTTCTCAAAAACTGAGTCCAATAGGTGGGAGGCAGTGAGCAATGTTTAGAGACCTGGAGAATGTGCCCCCAAATGTACATGTGCATATAAAATATAACAATATGATAATCTATAACAGCAATAAAAAGTACAAGCCAGGTCGAATACTCATTATGTGAACCCCAACAAACCATTCTATCTCTCTCTTACTATTGCAGTTTGCCAAAAGCATCTTCTCTAATGCCAGAAAATGAAAAAAAGTAGGAAAGAAAAAATGACACTAGAGACTAATTGCAGTACGTGATTTGTGCAGTTTTTCATCTCAGCCTAAACCAGTTGCTTAATTTCTTCCATTTTTTGTTTCTTTTCTTCTTTCAGTTAAGTACTAAACAAATAAAGAAAACAAATAGTGTTGCTGTATTAAGGTTTTGCTTAAAACATTTAACAGAGCTATAGTTATACTCTTTCACTACAATTTTCCTTAAAAATGTACTTAAATAAAGCCATCATAAATCATTTTATTTTTCAAAACTATAGCACGAAACTATATATCTTCCTAATATTTTTCCAGTGGCATAAAGACATGATGTTAAAAGACCTTCCAAGTTTTATATATTGAAAAATCTATATGTACATAGAGAGATACATGTAAACAGATGCAAATAGTTTCAGCACATTTATGTGATAGTCAGAGGACAATTAAATTCTTGGGACAGAGACTATCTTGCTTTTGATTTTGTATTTCCAACATCTACTATAGTGTCTGGCACATAGTAGGAACTTAATAATTCCTTGTTGATATGAAATACCACCTATCATACTGACTAACATGAAAGAAAAGGAAAATGGCAAATGCTAGAGGAGAAAAATTGGGAGAATAATACATTGTTGATGGAGTTGTGAACTAACCCAATCATTTTGGTGAACAATTTAAAACTATACCCCAAAAGCTATAAAATAATATATATCCTTCAATTCAATATCACTATTAATATTTTATTGCAAGAAATCAAAGAAAAAGGAAAATGTATTTGTATGAAAATACTTATAGTAATTCTTTTTGTAATAGTAAAGAACTGGAAATCAAGTGAATGCCCATTAACTGGGAAATGATTGAATAAGTCATGGCATATGATTATGATGTAATAGTATTGTGCTAACAGAAATTTCAAACAGGATGGTTTCAGAAAAATCTGAGAAGTCTTATATGAACTGATACAATGTAAAGTGAGCAGAATCAGGAGAAATTGTACATAGTAATGGCACTGTTGTAAGAAAGATCAAGTATAAAAAATTTAGCTACTCTGATCAAGACAATGAGCCAAGAAAATTCCAAAGGACCCAAGCTGAAAAATGCTATCCATTTCCAGAAAAAAACTGATGAACTATGAATGCATATTGAAACATTTTTATTTTGTTTTTCTTGTTGTGTGTGTTTTCTTTTGCAACATGGCTAATATAGAAATATGCTTTACATGATTTCACATAGATAATTGGTATATCATTTGCCTTCATAAGGGATCCGAAAGGAGGTGAGAGAATTTGGAACTCAAAATATTTAAAAATTGATGTTAGATTTGTTTAATATAATTGGAAAATATTTAATGAAACAAATAAAACATATTTTTAAAATCCTTATTGATTCAAGATAAGCTCCATAAACAATAAGCTGCAAGTTAACAACCTTGGGAAAATTAAAAGAGAACTAAAAGCTAATTTGATTACTATTTTTGCAATCCCTCCCTCGCTCCCTGACATCCCCCTCAGTCATTTCAACACTATTTCACTAGAGGCATAGTAAAGAAAAAATTTTAACCATCTGAAATAATGAGTCATAGTACTATTAAATCATACAAACAATACAAAATCCCTAAGAACAGAGATAGCATCATTTAAAAGAGATAATAAGTTCTAAAACTCAAGCTTCTTTCTTGGAAAAAAAGGAAATCAGAATTTAAACTCTGATAATTTTGATTTATAGCTAAAATAAGAATAAGTACATGTTTTCTTCTAAATTAACCAAGATTTCTAAAATTAGTACAAGTCAAATAAATGTCTTGATAAAAGAGAATCTGAAATCTTTCATGCTTATTTTATTTTATTTTTTTTTTTTGCTTTTTGCTGAGGCAATTGGGGTTAAGTGACTTGCCCAGGGTCACACAGCTAGGAAGTGTCTGAGACCAGATTTGAACTCAGGTCTTCCTGACTTCAGGGCTGGTGCTCTAACCACTGCGCCACCTAGCTGCCCCCCATGCTTATTTTTTATTGCAAATTATATGTATGGTTATTCTTTATTGGGCACATAATGGCCTTGTCCTTATTCCTTCACTACCAAATCCCAATCTTATCATAAAGCTAGCAAGGAGGGCCAGGGGTCATCATGCCCAAGGTCCCTGTCTCCAGGCAAGTAAACACCTACCTTATCCATTCAAGACAGTTAAGTGTCTAGTAATCTCTTTTAAAATATTTTCTGAGATAGATTCTGCAATCAAAGCAGCTTGTCCCAGTGTTTACACGACCTCAAAGTCAATAAATTCTTCTGAATTTTACTTATTAGATGAACTTTTTCTTGGTGCAATTTAAGCTTATTTCCTGTTCATGAAAGGGGAAGGAGAACAACTACTTGGTTTACTTATCACAATAATGCTTCATATATTTGAAGACAATTATTAAGTCACCTTTTAACTTTCCTTTTACCAAGTTTTAGCCTTTCCTCACAGAGGCTATTTTCTATATCTTTAACAATATTTATTATTCTTTTCTGGAAGTAGAAGGAGGAGAGAAAGAGGAGAGAAGGAGGATAGGAGGACAGGAAAAGGAGGAGAAGGAGGAAGAAGAAGCATGTATGATTGCTTAGTAAAAAAGCTAGCCACTTGTGAGCATAGCAGACAAGTAACTTCTCAGACCTTGAATGTTTTATGTGATATATTTTCTTTAAAAATTTCATTCCTGATTCATTTGCCTCGAAGAGTTCCATGATTCCAAAGAAATATGATTTCTATGTCACTCTCTAAAAGAACATCATCCATTATGTATGGATATGGAGAGGAAAAGAAACAAAGTCACTATATAAAATAACTGCTCATCTAAAAATTATTTTACTTTTTTAAACTATATATATGTATATATTTATACTCAGATTTTCACGTTTTCTTCTTGTACCTTCTCTTCTCTTTCCTGGCTCAACATAAGTAGCAGAAACTTGGACCCAGAGTAAAATTCCATTATTTTATAAATGAGGAAACACTGGTCCAAAGAGGTTCAAATGACTTGCACAAATTAGGGGAAAGGATGGATGTACCCTATCATTCCACATTGCCTCACTGTGTTAGTAGCTCAAGACCCAAATAAAAAATGCAGAGGGACAAGTCCCAGAAGATTGTAGATGTCATACAATGCAAAAGCCATATAACAATTAATCCTCATAGTAGTAAT
>JAJPUD010005930.1:86825-143102 GCA_023553655.1 Myrmecobius fasciatus | reverse complement strand
TTACTTGATCTGAAATCAGGATTGCTACCCCTGCTTTTTTTTTTTTATCCACCTGAAGCATAATAGATTCTGCTCCAGCCCTTTACGTTCATTCTGTATGTATCTCTATGCTTTAGATGTGTTTCTTGTAAACAACATTTTGTAGGATTCTGGCTTTTAATCCAGTTTGCTATCTGTTTCCATTTTATGGGAGAGTTCATCCCATTCCCATTCACAGTTGAAAGAACTAACTCTGTATTTCCTGCCATCTTATTTACCCAAAGTTATGTTTTCCTCTTTCCTTTCCCCTTTCTCCCTACCTCCCTCCCCAGTATTTTGTTTTTGATGACCATCTCTCTCAAACAGTCCTTCCCCCTTTGGAGCATCTCCCCCCCTTTTTTTACAACTTTCCCCTAATTCTTCTATTTCCCTTTCTATTAGTCTATCCCTTTGTTTTCCTCCTTTCCCTCCACTTTCCTATAAGGAGGGACAAGTTTCTCTGTGAAACCAAATGTGTCTGATAAGATTCACACAATGCTCATCCCTCTCCCTTCTTTCCTTCAATTATATTAGGTTTTCTTTGCCTCTTCATGAGATTTTGCCTTATTTTTACCTCCTTTTTTTAACCTTATTTTACCTCCTTTTTCCTCTTTTTCCCAGTATGATAGCCCTTCCACCTCTAGTTTCTTTTTCATATTATCAGAGTAAAATCAAATTATACCCCCGTTCTTTAAGGATACCCATAGTAAAAATGTAGTTCTCAAGAGTTCTTCCCTTTTTACCTTTTTATGCTTCTCATGAGTTCTGTGTTTTGAGGTCAAATTTTTTGTTCAAATCTGGTCTTTTCATTAGAAATAGGTGAAATTAACCTATATCATTAGATGTCCATCTTCTTCCCTGGAAGATAATGATCATTCTAGCTAGATATCTTATTCTTGGCTATAATCCAAGTTCTTTTGCCTTTCTGAATATCTGGTTCCGGGCCCGTTGATCCTTCAACGTGGAGGCTGACAGATCTGGTGTGATTCTAATTACAGTTTCTCGGTACTTGAATTGTTTCTTTCTAGCTGCTAGCAATATCCTTTCCAGGATAGTCCTGAAATTTAGCCATGATATTCCTTGGGGATTTAATTTTGGGGTCTCTTTCAGGAGGTGATTGGTGAATTCTTTCGATGGTGATTTTGCCTTCTGATTCTAAAACATCAGGGCAGTTTTCTTTCATGATTTCCTGGAAGATAGTGTCAAGGTTCTTTTTTTTTCATCATGGCTTTCAGGGAGTCCAATAATCCTTAGATTGTCTCTTCTAGATCTATTTTCCAGGTCAGTTGTTTTTCCTAGAAGATATTTCATATTTTCTTTTATTTTTTCAATTTTTTTTGTTTTTGTTTGATTCTTGAAGTGTTATTGAGTCATTCACTTCTATTTGTTCAATTCTAATTTTTAATGTATTATTTTCTTCATTTACCTTTTTTAGCTCCTTTTGTAATTGGCCAATTTGTTCATTGCATATTTTTTTTTCTGTTTCACCAATTTTGTTTTTCAGTGAATTGGTGTTTTCTTCATATCTCTTTTGGAGGGCATTATATCCTTCCTGCAATGATCTCACTTCATTTCCCCATATTTCTTCTAACTCTCTTTTGAGATTCTTTATGCAACCTTCCAGGAAAGCCTTGTAAAATGGGGACCAGCTCATGTCACCCTTTGTGGCTTCCTCTGGAGTTGTTTTTACCTTTAGGAACCTCAGGATCTGGGGGGGTCTGCCCTTCTTTCTCTCCATAAAACTGTCTATGGTGAGAGTTCTTTTTCTGTTTCTTACTCATTTTTTTAGAGCTTGAGTTCTGTTTAAAGCAGAGAAGCGGCAGTTGAGGTAATTTGCCCTGGGGCAATTCAGCTGATTGGCTTTAGGTGCTGGGCAGTACAGGCTAGTTCCAGCATTTTCAATGGGTTACAATCTACCTTTTACAAAAGGCAGATATGCCAAAGCACCTGCCTGCAATCAGAGCAGAGTGTCCCAAGAGTCTTTCAGGAACTTCCCAGGTACTTAGAACCTGCCATGCTGAGTCCCGCCCAGCTTACTGCCCTGTCTCCCAGAGCTGCACCCAAGCTTGGCAAACTGCCCGAGCCCCTGCCTGACTGAAACAGACCTGTTATGGAGCTTCTCCAAGGTAACTTCTGCTAGGAATGTGTTGTAATCCAAATATTGGTGCGTTCTTTGACTTAAAAATCAGTTTAGAGGCTTAATCTGCTGTTGGTTTGAGAGAAGGTCAGAGGAGGTCATAGAGAGTCGTGTCTTCACTCCACCATCTTGGCTCTGCCCCCTGAGATTTTTTTTTCTTTTACAAAGCCAATGCAGGATTTGTTTTTGCTTAATTATACATTTGTAACAATGGTTTTGGTTTTGTTGCTTTTCAAATGTGGGGGTGATGCAAAGGTAGGATCTAAAAATAAAATGTAATTAAGTAGAAAAATAAATTTATGACTTCTCATCCATTTTACTACAGAATACCCTAATGCAAGATGAATTGTTGACTATACCAGAAGTTACTCTGCTTGTGGTCCTGATGTTTTTGGTGTTTCCCTGATTCATTGTCACTTTACATGTTCCAAAATTTGCTTCTCTCTTTTTAAATAAGTAGCAATCATTTTGATGATTACTGCTTCATATTATAGTTTCAGATCTGGTACTAACTTTTTTTTCCCTTTTCACTGTGACATTCTCAACAATTTATTTCTCTAAATAAATCTCATTTTTTTTCTAGTTCTATAAAATAATGTTTTGGTAGATTGATTGGTGTGTCACCAAACAAGTAAAGTAATTTGATGATAGCATTTTCATTTTGATTATAGTTGCCTGTCCTAGCCACAAACAATTAACATTTCTTCAACTATTTAGGCTTATCTTTATTTCTTTAGAATGTTTCAAAGTTGCATTCATATAGTTCCTTCATTTGTCTTGGCAAACTGACTCATGAGTATTTAATACATTCTGTAGTTATTTTTAAATGTAATTTCTTTTCTATCTCTTTCTGTTAGATTTGATTGGTAATATAAAGAAATGCTTATAATTTATGTAAATTTAGTGACTTTGCTGAAATTGTTCATTGTTTCAATGAATCCTTTGGATTCTTTAGATGGATTCTTTAAATATTTTTATCATATTATTTGCAAAAATCATTTTCTTGGCCTGGAACACTTTCCTTCATCTATACTTCCTAGCTTTGTTGGCTTCCTTCCTTCTCAGCAAAAGCCCAGTCTTTTATAGGAAGACTTTCCCAGTTCTCTTTAATTTAATGCATTCCCTCTAATGGAGCAGCTAAGTGACATATATGATACAGTTCTGGGACTGGAGTCTGGAAGCCTCATCTTTCTGAGTTCAAACCTGGCCTCAGACAGCTACAAGCTATGTGATCCTGGGCAAGTCACTCAATCCTATTTGCCTTAATATGCTTGTCTGTCAAATGAGTTGGAGCAGAAAATGGCAAACCCAAATGGGGTAACAAAGAATTGGACCACGCTGAAAAATAAACAACACAAATTCCCACTAAGTTTATTCCCAATTTAGCCTGTATTTATCCTGTTTGTACATAGTTATTACCACATCTCCTTCATTAGACTCTGAGCTATTTCAAAGTAGGGACTAATAGTTTTGTTTTGGTTTTTGGCTTTGCTTTGTCTCCCTAGTGTTTAAAATAGTGCCTGACTTTTAGTATAGACTTAATAAACACTTGTTGACTTGACTTCTTTAAATTAAAGAAAATAAGATTAGCTATTTCTCTTTGTAATTCAATTAACTTTTCCTTTTAACATTTAGAGGCTATGCCATTTTGTTGAATATATATTAAATATTGATACTGATTCATTATGTGTAGTACTTTATAATATAATTCCTATATTTATCTAATTTGATTTTGTCTGTTTTTACTATTGCTTTTCCAATAAGTTATTTAACATTTTTCTTTTTTTTTATTGTGTTTGACTGATTTTTGATGTTTCATAAAGTCATTAGCTTCCATTTGTCCAATTCTGATTTTTAAGGAACTAGATTTTCTTCACTTAGCTTAACTTTTCCATTTGGCCAATTTTACTTTTTAAGGAATTGTTTTCTTCAGTCAATTTTTATCCTTTCTTTTTCAAATTATTGACTCATTTGCATAATTCTTACATTTCTTTCCCCAAATTTTCTTCTACCTTTTTTTTTATTATTATTTTTAAACTTTCTGAGTTCTTCCAGAGGACTGCACATATTAAACCTATATCAGATTGCTTACTATATTGGGGAGGAGGAAGCAGAAAGCAAGAAAAATTTAGAATACAAAGTCTTACAAAAATAAATGTTGAAAACTGTCTTTACATGTATTTCAAAAAATAAAATACTATTGAGTTCTTCCAAGAAGGCTTTTTGGGTTTGAGACCAATTCATCTTTCTCTATGAGGCTTTCCTCGTAGGCATTTTGACCCTGTTCAGCTCCTCTGAGTTTGTGTTTTGATCTTTCCTGTTATCATAGTAGCTTTCTATGGTCAGGGCTCTTTTCTGTTTTTTATTCATTTTTTAGCCTATTTTGTGAGCTCTACTCCTGGGGCACAGGGGGCACTGTCCCAAGTTAGGGGCCAAGGTTCTAATCACTGGCTTTCTGTGCCAAGGCCTTGGGTTCTGGCAGCTTGTCCACTGCGCTAGGGTGCCCCAGCCTAGTCATGCCTGTTGGGCTGGGGGTCACTGGACTGGCAGTTTGCCTTTGGTAATAGGACTGGTAGCCTCACAACTGGCCTGCTGTGCTTCTAGCCTGCTGAGCCAGGACCAAGGAGCTGATCTGTGCTGTAGTTAAGAGCCTTCTGCAAGCTTGCTTGGACGAAGTCTTCACTAGATTTTGCTTCCATTTTACCCAAGTGAGACAGACTTTTCCTTAAGTCCTTCTTGGTTGTCTTAAACTGGAAAAATTATAAGTTACTTTGACAAAGAAGTGTAAAAAAAATATCTATTTAACAGTACCTCAAAGTACTTTTATAGTTGGGGTAATTTTAATGGCGGTGATAAGATATTGGTTTATATTTTAAGTATTTGTTAATGCACCCTTATGAATGTTTGTGTTTTGAGTATTTCTATTATAGTGGAAGAAGAAATAAATATCATACCTGATATCATTTTGTAAATTGAATACTTTTTCAAAGAAAATACTCTGTAAATCCCTCTTAGAGAGTTCCTAACTATGAATCATACCTGTTTTAGAGAATTTTCCAAAGTTCTGCTCTAAGATGGGGAGTAGGGATTAATAATAATAAAACTCCAGAATCTATTTAGAGGCTTGATTTAACATTGTTTCTGAAGGAAACCGGGAAACAATCGGGCAACTTCCTGGTTTTTCTCCTTCATCTTGACTCTGCCTCCACCTCCCTAAATATTTATGTATTGACTCCACTATGTGCCAGGCACTGTACTAACTTATTTTACCAATGTTATCTCATTTGATTCTCACAACAACCTTGAGAGGTAGGTGCTATTTTTGTCCCAATTTTGCAGTTGAGGAAACTGAGGCTGGCAGAAGTTCTGTGACTTACACAGGATCATACAGCTAGTAAGTTTCTGAGGTCAAATTTGAACTCACATGTTCCTGACTCCAAACCTAGAACTCCATCCACTATGCTACTCAGCTACCTATTGTAAAAGCAGTGATCCTTGGAGTTGGATATGTACATCGGTCCGTTGTGTGGGATGGACACACGTGATTCAGCTGCTCCCTGGTCCCGGAGTCTTTGTGCAAGGCAGAGATATTGTATGAAATATAAGAGGTCACAGAGTCATGAAGGGTCATCAACTCAGAGCTATAAAAAGAGAGGGAAGGGTGTGTGACTTTGGGCTTCTGTCACCTCTCCCTGGGCCTTTTAGTAAGGGAATTTATATGCATATATATATATATATATTTTCCCCTATCCCCTTCTTTCAATCCTGCAGTGGCTTCATCAAGCATGCAACATTAAGAATATGTCTTTTTATGGATGAACTTGTATCCCTGGCTGCTTTCTTCTTTCTGTTTCTTCCCTGGGCACAGTTCTGTGACCAGCACCCCATAATCCTGAGAGATGGATATTTCTACTGTGTGAATTCAAAAGCTCCTGGCTTCTGATAGTGTCAGCTGCTATAGGGGAAAATGCTTCCTACAATGATACCACTTCTTGGGGAAGAGACTGATAGGAGCATTAGTTATAAACCTAACAAGGCAAAAACACATTTGTGGATTGTGCAAGGAAGACCAAAATGAGAGTTCCTACTCTCAAGGAGCTTACATTCTACTGGGGGTGAAACTGCTTGTACTAGGATAAATAGAGAGAGGCATATCTGGTGAGCCAATAGGATCTTGCGAATTGCTTTGACAAATAAAGTAAAAGAAAAATATCTATTTAACAGTACCTCAAAATACTTTTATAGTTGGGGAAATTTTAATGATAATAAGATATTGTTTTATGTTTTGATTATTTGTTAATGTACTCTTAAGAATGTTTGTGTTTTAAACATTTCTATTATTGTGGAAGAACTAAATAACTGACACATACCTAATATCTGTTTTGTACATTGAATACTTTTTTCAAAGAAAATACTCTGGAAATCCTTTTTAGGAGCCCTTAAACATGAATCATACTTGTTTTAGAGAATTTTCTCAAAGATGGGGAGTGGAACTCAATAAGCTAAAGGAAGTAAAGTAAAGCTTTGGAAATCAGCCCACCTCTCCTTCACCCCATCTGAATCTGGGCCCTGGTTGAGTGCAGAAGAGGAGCCCTTTGTGAGAGGAGGGCCCCCTGAGCAATAAGCTCACAGTTTGAATTCTTCATATTCATCATTACTTTCTACTCAGTGATATCCTATTACATTCAAAAACCATAATTTGCTTTGGCATTCCCCACTCTTCTTGTTATCAATAAGATCATCATAAGATCATAAGATCAGTGGAACTTCTGAGTTAATAGATATGAATAACCTGATCATTTTTGTTATATATTTCCAAAATGGACAAGCCAATTCCTATTTCATCCACAATGAATGGAGGTCTCTTGACACAGTACTTTCAACAATGAGTTTTCTCATCTTTTAGCAATTTTTTTTTATTACACAGGTAGTAAAAATGTGAAGTCACATTTGAATTCAGATTTCCGATTTCAAGATAGAGCACTCTTATCTACTGAGTCACCTATCTACCTGTCTTCACATTGTGGTAGCTTTCTAATTGGTATTTCTGCTTCTCTCTCTCTTCTCTAATCCATCTTCCTACAGTTGCCCAATTAATACTTCTTTTGTTTATATTTTTAAAGCTTTTTTTTTCAAAATATATCCATAGATAATTTTCAACATTCATCTTTGCAAAGCCTTAGGTTCCAAATTTTTTTCTCCCTCCCTTTCCTTTACCCCTTCTCCTAGATGGCAAGTAATCCAATATATGTCAAACATGTTCAAATCTTCTCTAAAACAAAATGCAAACTACAAAAAAAGTGAAAATATTATATTGTGATCCACACTCAGTCCCCATAGTCCTCTCTCTGGGTGCACATGGATCTCTCCACCACGAGTCTATTCTTGCTTTTGAAAAGAGCCATGTTGTTGCTGTGTACAATGTTCTCTTGGTTCTACTCACTTCACTTAGCATCAGTTTATTTAAGTCTCTCCAGGCCTCTCTGAAATCATCCTGCTGATTGTTTCTTACAGAATAATAATATTCCATTACATTCATATACCATAACTTATTCAGTCATTTCTCCAGCTGATGGGCAGTTTCTAGTTCCTTGCCACTACAAAAAGGGCTGCTACAAACATTCCAAATTAATATTCCTGAAACATAAACCTCTCTTTACTATTCCCCAGCCCCCAAATCTTCATTGTTTTCTCTTTCTCTTAGGATAAATACAAAACCCTCAGCTTCGCATTTAAACTAACTATATTAAAGTCCAGACTTATTTCCCATTACTTACTTTCATGCATTCTACACTGCATTCCTTATTCCTCTCCAAATTGAACTTCAGACTTCTTTTGTCAGATCTGTCTTAAAGCCTCCCTCCAGTCCTGGAATTCATACTCTGTAGTGTAAGGCTTCTACCTTGGATGGTATGATTCTTCCCAGAACCTCAATTTAAGGAGGTATCTAGGCCAGCCATGATTCATTCTTCTCTAGTCTTCTCAACCATCCTCTTTCCCACAGTGTACCTTTATCTCTCCTCTCCTCCACTTTTCAGCTTCCTTTGATACACAGTCTTCTCCCAATAGAATGTAAGCTTTGAGGGAAGGAACTGTCTTTATTTTCACTTGTATTTATCTTCCCATCACTTGGTTCAGTGCTCAACACATAGCAACCTATTAATAAAGACTAGTTGACTGATTCTGCCTGAATGGGTCTTTCACTACTTGAAAGGGTCTTCCAATTGTGCCCCAAACTTGCATTTAATATCCAGCTTAAATGCCTTTGAATAGCTTAGAATGTACTCTCTCTTTTTCCTTAAAAACTCATCTTGGATGTCACCTAACCATATTTTTCTAATTCCAACACCATCAATTCTCTGCTGCTCGTGCTAATTTTGGTTTAACAGTTAACACCAAGAAAACATAATTCTTCCATCAGCCAGGTCTACACCATCCATATGGTGAAGTTCTGAATTATATGGCAGTATATTTTCCAGGGATGTCCACATTGATAATGAAATTGACACAAGCATTGCCAGAGCTAACTGAGGATTTGGGAGGCTCTGAAGGAAAGTATGGGAGAAGAGAGGTAGAAGACTGACCCCCAAACTAAAGGTCTTCAGAGCTGTTACACTTATCTCATTGTTGTGTGCCTATGAAATTTGGACAGTATATCAATGCCAGGTCAGGAAACTGAATCACTTCCATTTGAATTGTCTTAGGAAGATTCTGAAGATCACCCGGCAGGGTAAGATACCAATCACTGAGATCCTTTCTTGAATTAAACGGCCAAACATTCCAACTCTATTGCAGAGAGCACAACTCCTTTGGGTTGGCCACATTGTTCAAATGCTAAAAGTATGCTTCCCCCCAAAAAATTATTTTGTGGAGAACTCACATAGGGCAAGCACTCACAAGGCAGCCAGAAAGTGATACAAAGACACTCAAGATATCTCTTAAGAACTTTAGAATCAGTTGTATGAAACGACCAGCAGGATGATTTCAGAGAGGCCTGGAAAGACTTGCATGAACTGATGCTGAGTGAAATGGGCAGAACCAGGAGAACACAGCAACAAGATTATAAGATGATCAATTATGTTGGACATGGCTCTCTTCAACAATGAAATGTTTCAAATCAGTTACAATTGTTCAGTGATGAAGAAAGCCATATACACCCAGAGAGAGGGATATGAATGTGGACTACAACATAACATTTTCAAGCTCTCTATTGATGTTTGCTTGTATTATGTTTCCTTTCTCAGATTTTTTTTTCTTGTAGATCCAATTTTTCTTGCATAGCAAGATAACTGTAAAAATATGTATACATATATTTGATTTGTCAAGTATTTTAACATAACATGTAGACTTCCTATCATCTAGGGGAGGAGTGGGGAGTAAGGGGGAAAAATTTGTAACAGAAAGCTTTGCAAGGGTCAGTGTTGAATAATTACCCATACATGTTTTGCAAATAAAAAGCTTTAATAAAATGGTGGGGGGGGGGAATTAACCCACACACAAAAAAAGAATCAGTTGTACAGCATGGGAGACATTGGCATAGGATTGTCGAAATAGGTGATTTACTTTTTATTCCCATTTCCCCAACCCAAATAGAATGTGGTAGTAGTTTTTTCTATTATATTAACAACTAATTATTAAATTAGGATTAAGTTTTTATGTTTTATTTCATCACTCAGGGATCAATCCCTGTAGATCATTTAGTGAGTCTCTGAATAAGATGAAATTGGTGTAATCCTTGGGGTATATGCTCTGTGATTTAGAAACCCTTATTTTTGCTTTTAGTGTAAATAGAATCTAATTTAGGTGAATTCTTGCCCTTGGTCATTGTACCTCTTCTTTGGAGTCTAGGGGAACCCACCTCATGGAGAAAACCAATCACTATATTCTGAGTAGTGATGGATTCCTTTGTCCAGATTGCTGGAGGTGGATGAGTCTCATGATCAAGTCATGATCTCTTGGAAGTAGCTGAAGACTTTTAGCTTCATCTCTTCATTAAGAGATTTATCCCCTAACTGTTCACCAATCAGGATTGATTTCTACATGTTATGGATACTCCAAAAGAATTTAAGCATTCTGGGATTTCCATGGTTTTATCTTTGGTTACCAAGAGAAATCACTGACAATTTATTCATTATTAACTAGCTTAATTAAAAATTAATTACCCAGAAATTCTCTCTCTCAGGTCTTTAATTTGTCTCAGATGTAAGCTTCCAGAGGATTGGGATTATTTGGGTTTTGTCTCTGCATCCGCAGTGACCAACTTAAACCTTGTAGATTGATCTACAGGAACAGGACAAAAATGAGATAATAGGATAGCATCTGCCTTCAAGAAGCTTATGTTTTACAGGAGATTGGGGGATACTGTTTATACACAGATAAGTAAATACAAGAGAGTTTGAGGGAAGACAGAACATTAAGAGCCAAAGGATAAGGAGATATATACCATTAGACATCAATTGAGCTATGCCTGAAAGATCTGAAATGCAGTTTTGCCAGTTTGTACAATTTGACCTTGAAGAAAAGTCTTCATATCTGTAGGCCTAAACTTTCTCACTTGTGAGAATATAAAAAAATGATCTCCCCAACATAATTTTCAGTTATGTTTACAGAGATCTTGAACAAAGAAGAGACTAATGCTCTGAGTTATCACTGCATACCAGCCAAGCTAGGGGGAAAAAAAAGTGCTAAAAGATGAGAAAACTCAATGTTGGAAGAACTGTGGGAAAAGAAACCTCCATTCTATGTGAGTAAAATAAGAATTGGCTCAGCCATTCTGGAGAACATTTTGGAAATATGTAACAAAAATAATCAAACTATTCATACCCATTAATCCAGAGGTTCCATTACTGGGATTATTTTATTGATAACAAGAAGAGTAGGGAATGCCAGAGCATGTAATGGTTTATGAATGTAATAGGATATCACTGAGTAAAGCAATGATGAATATGAAGACGACTGAAAGGAAATCAAGGTTGTACTCCTGACTGGTCTTATCCACAGAAATGTCCTCATTATGGAAGCTCACTTTACACTTGGACTTATCATAGTAGAAGTACCCTGTTCCTTTGCAGCCCCTTCCTCTGATTGGCTGGTTTTCCCCAGAATCTCCATTTTAAGGAAAATGCCCAAGTCTTTTATTACTTTCTAAGCTGCACCACAGACCTTCATGACTTTCTTTACTCTCCTTCCTCCAGGCTCTCCCCTACCTGTTAGCTCTCTCACATTTTATCAAATTAGAGTATAAGCTCCTTGGAGGCAGCGACTGTCCTTAGGCTTATATAAGTATTCTCAGCTCTCAGAAGTGCTTTCAGAAAGGACCAATGACATCAAGAGATGATGACTTGACTTGCTCCAGAATTGGATTTAGGTGAGGAAAAGTCAAGATTCCTGGCAATGACTTGACTGCAGCTAACCCTCCCCAAACATTCCAAGGGCTTAATAAAAAATTGTTGATTTGATTTAAAAATAGGTGGGAGTGGTAAAGGTAGGAACTCATCCAATCTTTCTCCCAAACTGCTCCAAATTCCTTTAAATAATGACTCTAATTTTATTTTTTTAAGAGTGTCAGAAGGCCCCCCCAAAATGGACTAGAATTTAGAAGGTCAGAAGGAAAGTTCTGTGACAATAAAATGGGAGTCCAGGATACAGTCCTGGTGCAGGCCACACTAGCCCTACCCCAGCCCAATCTCTGAATCAGCTGCAGTAGTGGTGGCTTTCAGACTTCTCAGCTCAGAAACACCAAAGAGGTCCTGGAAGGTCAGCAGGAAAGGTCTGTGCACTCAGGGTAATAATCTACCAGGCTCAATCCCAGCTTCGGCAGGACTCTGAATCAGCAAGAGTGCTAAGAGGCTTCTGGACCTTTCATTCTGAGAACACTGGGGAGGACAAGAGTCTGTGGTAACAGGATGGGAATCTGGTGGGTAGTCCCAGGTGTAGGCTGCACCGGCCACAGCATCAACAAAGCAGAACTCTTATTGATTCAGCACACTAGATCTTACAGCTATGTGCAGCAGGAACACTCCTAACAGCTCCAAAGCAGAGAAGAGAACTTGTGATTAGGTTTTTCAAAGGATGTCTGGAAACAGCTGCACAAAACCCCTGAAGCTTGGGACAGTGCACCTTCCATCCTGAAAACAAGCCCTACTTTATCAAAAAGTTAGAAGTCAAGTAATAGGCTAGGAAAAGGAGCAGACAACCAAAAAGTTTCTGATCATTTAAAGTTATTATGGTGACAAGGAAGATCAAAATACACATTCAGCAGATGATAGCAAAGTCAAATCTCCTACATCCAAAGCATCCAAGAAAAATAAGAATTGTGGTTAGGCCATGGAAGAGCTCAAAAGGGATTTTGTTAATCAAGTGAGATAGAGGAAAAATTAGGAAAAGAATTGAGAGTGATGCAAAAGGAAATGCAAAAAGCTAATGAGAAGAGTACCTTAAAAAACAAAATTGGCCAATTGAGAAAGGAGGTACAAAAGCTCACTGAGGAAAAGAATTCCTTAAAAGACAGAATTCAGCAAATGGAATCTAATGGCTTTATGTAATATCAAGATATAATAAAGCAAAACAAACAACAACAAGAAAAAGAAAAAACCTGAAAAAAATGTGAAATATTTCATTGGAAAAACAATTGACCTGGAAAATAGATCCAGGAGAGATAATTTAAAAATTACTGGTCTAAAACTAGGCAATAACTATAGCAATTTAGTGTTTGATAAACCCAAAGACCCCAGCTTCTGGGATAAGTACTCATTATTTGACAAAAAACTGCTGGGAAAATTGGAAACTAGTATGGAAGAAATTAGGGCTTGACCCACACCTAACACCACATACCAAGATAAAATTGAAATGGGTTCATGATCTGGATATAAAGAGTGATATTATAAGTAAATTAGAGGAACGTAGTATAGTTTACCTCTCAGACCTGTGGAGATGGAATAAATTTATGTCCAAAGAAGATCTGGAACTCTTAATTGAACACTAGATAGATAATTTTGACTATATTAAGTTAAAAAGTTTTTGTACAAACAAAACCAATGCAGTCAAGATTAGGAGGAAAGCAATAAATTGTACATTTAAGGGTTCTGATAAAGGTCTCATTTCTAAAATATATAGAGAATTGTCTCATACTTATAAGAATTCAAGCCACTCTCCAATCGTTAAGTGGTCAAAGGATATGAACAGACAATTTTCAGATGATGAAATAAAAACTATTTGTAGTCATATGAAAAGGTGCTCCAATCACTATTGATCAGAGAAATGCAAATTAAGATAACTCTGAGGTACCACTACACACCTGTCAGATTGGCTAAAATGACAGGAAAAGATAATAACAAATGTTGGAGGAGATATGGAAAAACTGGGACACTGATGCATTGTTGGTGGAACTGTGAATGGATCCAGGCATTCTGGAGAGCAATTTGGAACTATGCTCAAAAAGTTATCAAACTGTGGATACCCTTTGACCCAGCAGTGTTTCTATTGGGCTTATATCCCAAAGAGATCTTAAAGGAGGGAAAGGGCCCCACATGTGCAAGAATGTTTGTGGCAGCCCTTTTTGTAGTGGCTAGAAACTGGAAACTGAATGGATGCCCATCAATTGGAGAATGGCTGAATAAATTATGGTATATGAATGTTATAGAATATTATTGTTCTGTGAGAAATGACCAGCAGGATGATTTCAGAGAGGCCTGGAGAGATTTACATGAATTGATGCCGAGTGAAATGAGCAGGACCAGGAGATCATTATACACAGCAACAACAAGACTATATGATGATCAATTCTGATGGGCATGGCACTCTTCAATAATGAAAGGTCTCAAACCAGTTCCAATTGTTCAGTGAAGAAAGCCATATACACCCAGAGAGAGGGATGTGAAATGTGGACCACAACATAACATTTTCATGCTCTCTATTGATGTTTGCTTGCATTGTGTTTCCTTTCTCTGATTTTTCTTTATTGTAGATATGATTTTTCTTGCACAAAAATGATAAGTGTGGAAATATGTATACATATATTCGATTTCTCAAGTATTTTAACATAATTAGCATGTAGTGGATATCCTGCCATCTAGGGAAGGGGTGGGGAGTAGGGGGGAAAATTTGTAACAGAAAGCTTTGTAAGGGTTAATGTTGAAGAATTACCCATACATATATTTTGCAAATAAAGTTTTAATAAAAAAATAATAATTTTTTTTAAAAAAGAAAGTATTAAAAAAAAAATTACTGGTCTACCTGAAAGTCATGATCAAAAAAAAAAAGGGCCTGAACATCATCTTTCAAGAAATTATCAAAGAAAACTGTCCTAATATTCTAGAACTAGAGGATAAAATAGAAGTTGAAAAAATCCACTGATCACCTCCTGAAAGAGATCCCAAAAGGAAAACTTCCAGGAATGTTACAGCCAAATTCCAGAATTCCCAGGTCAAGGAGAAAATATTGTGGGCATCCAGAAAGAAACAATTCAAGTATAATGGAGCCATAGTCAGGATAACACAAGATTTAGCAGCTTCTACATTAAAGGAACAGAGGGCTTGGAATAGGGTATTCCAGAAAGCAATAGAGCTAGAATTACAACCAAGAATCCTCTAATCAGCAAAACTGAGTAAAATCCTTCAGAGGAAAATGTAGTGAAATTCAGTGAAATAAAAGGTTTTCAAACATCTGTGATGAAAAGACCAGAGGTGAATGGAAAATTTTATTTTCAAAAACAGGACTCTGGAGAAGCATAAGGAGATAATCAGAAAAGTGATTTCATAAGAGACTTAATGAGGTTTATCTGTTTATATCCCTACTTGGGAGGATGATACTTGTAATTCATTAGAACTTTCTCATTATTATGGCAGTTAGGAGTATATATAAATAGAGGTCACAGGCATGAGTTGAATATGAAAAGATATTACTTTTTTTTTTTTTAAATGATGAAATTCAGGGGCAATTAGGTGGTGCAATGGATAGAGCACCAGCCCTGAAGTCAGGAGGACCTGAGTTCAAATCGGGTCTCAAACACTTAACACTTCCTAGCTGTGTGACTCTGGGCAAGTCACTTAACCCCAAATGCCTCAGCAAACAAAAAACAAACAAAAAAAGAAATTAAGGGGATGAGAGAGGAATGTACTAGGAGAAAGGGAAATGGAGAAGTGGAATGGTACAAATTCTTGCCATAGAAAAAAAGGCAAGAAAAAGCTTTTGCTGTGGAGAGGAAGAGGGAGAGAGGGTAAGAAAGTGAACCTTACTTTCATCAAAATTGGCTCAGAGGAAATAATATACATAATAGGGATACAGAAATATATTTTACCCTGCAGGAAAACAAGAGGGGAATGGAATATGAGGGGAAGAAAGGGGGTGCACGAGTGATAAAAGAGAGGTCATATTGGGGGAAGGAGTGGTCAGTACCAAAACACTTTTGAGGAGGGACAGGGTGAAAGGAGAGAATAAATGGGGGGTAATACAGTTAGCAGTAGTAATTATAAAAAATATTTTCAAAGCAAGTTTCTGATAAGGCCTCATTTCTCAAACAGAGGGAACTGTGTCAAATTTCTAAAAAATAAGAGCCATGCCCAATTAATAAATGATCTAAAGACATGATCTGTGCCCAAAAGACTATATATTCATGCATATCATTTGACCTAACACCACCACTACTTGGCATGAACAGCAGGAGATTTAGAGGATTTAAAAAAAAAAAAAAAAAAAGGAAAATATTCATAGCAGCTCTCTTCTCAGAGTAAAAAAACAGAAACTGAGGGGATACCCTTCAATTGGGGAATGGCTTAGTAATGTGTGTTTATGATGGAATATTACTCTTCTATGGGAAATGATGAGCAGGATGCTCGCAAGAAGAAAAAAATCTGTAAAGTCCTCCATGAACTCAAGCTAAGAGAAATACACTGTATATAAAGTAATAATGTCCTGGGATGACCAGCTGTGAATGACTTTGGTATTCTCTGTAGTACAATCATCTACAGATACTCTGAAAGACTTATAATGAAAAAGCTTATCTATATCCAGAGAAGAAACTGATTGGGTCTGAATATAGACTGAAGCATTCTTTTTTTAACTTAATTTTTCTTGAGGATTTTTATTTTCATTAGGGTGGGAAATCTATGGGGTTTTTCCCCCACATGTTGACTTTTATGGAAATGTTTCACATAACTTCATAAGTGATTTCTTAATTGTGAGTGGGGATAAGAAAGAGAACCTAGAACTCAAATATTTTAGAAACAAATGTGAATTTTGTTTGTTTTGACTGTAATTGGGGGAAAATATTAAATAAATAAAACAAAAAAAGTTTGTTAAAAAATGGGAGTCACATTGTGCTGGATTTTAAACTTAGACTAGGGTTTATATTATATTTCTGGGAAAACTTGAAGCTGCTAAATGCTTTGCAGCAGGGGAATGATATGATTAGCCTTGAGTTTCAGGAATATATCTTGGCATCTAGATAGGTAGAGACTAGAAGCAGGGAGACATACGAGAAGGCCAAAGACCCAAGTTCAGCTCAGACATTTATAAGTGATCCAGGGCGAGTCATTTAACCTGTTTGCTGCTATTTCCTCATCTGTAAAATGAGGCTAATAGAACCTATTTCCCAAGGTTGTTGTGAGACTTAAATGAAATAATTTATATAAAGCACTTTACAAATCTTAAAAGAGCTCTGTAAATACTGGCTATCATGGTTATTATGAATCAAGAGAAGGATATGACAAATGTGGGGGAAGATCTGACAAGACTTGGTAATAGACTGGATAGAAGAGAGAAAAGAATTACAGATGACTCAAATTATGACTGTGGATAACAGGAAGAATAGTGGTGCCCTAGACAGAAATAAGTACATTTAGGGAGACAAAGATAATCAGAATGATCTATAAGGACTAGCTAGACTCACTTCGCCAAGGAGCAAACAGTTGGGGCATCTGTCTAGATGCTATGGAGGCCATTAAATCTCTTTGAGCAAAGCAGCTGGGCTAGGTGGAAACATGAACCACCAGAGCCAGCTGGGTGCATGCTGCTATTTCCCAATGCCTTCCTTCCTATGGCCCAACCCAGCTTAAGAAAAAAAAACTCCATGGAACCAGCTGGTTTGTCTCAAGCATAGATCTGAGCCAGAGGGCCAGTGAGCCTGGCAGCAAAACAAACAGTGAGTAGACAAATCAGGTCCCAAGTGGAGGAACCAAAGGGTGGAAGGAGTGCCAAGTCTGTCACAGCTGCTGGGCCCATGCAAGCCACAACAGCTAATGGGACTGGATTTGAGTCTAGAAACAAACCTGATACAGCCTGTAAATAAGAGCCCAGAGGGACCTAAGTGCCCTGCAGTTGGTGGGTAGAAACAGAATTAGAGTTGGAAGGATGATTAATACAACTTCAAAGGCCTAGTCCTAATGCAGTTTCTAAGAGGCCAGGAAAGGGAGGTAACTCTGGGGACCTCCCATCCAGATCCCTGAACTTAAAATTAAAAGCATGTTAAAAACATGGAAAAGGTTCAAATGTGATAATGCCCACGTTGCACTTTATAAATCTTAATGGAGCCAATGATAGCTACAGAAATGAGTCATTATTAACTTTAAATATTATTTATTTTGCTGAAAAACCATGAACTGATTGGGCTGATAGGCTCTCTGGATGTGGATGTCTATAGACCCTCAATATTGGCTGAATTAGCTTGGGGTCACAGAGAAAGATAACACCCTTTCCTTCCCATTCCACCCAGTTCTTGGAAGATTCAGAGGGTAAAGGACAACTGGAAAACAAGGAGCAGATTGTGGGGAAAAGCCCAATTTTTAAATCCTGGCTCAGGTTAAGGGTAGACCAAGGTTCCTTAGCTTTCCCTCAGTGCCCTAGGAAGGGTGGAAAGAAGTCTGAGACAGCCAGAAAGCTGTGTCTTATCTGGTCCTCATCCATGTCCCCAGTAACCTTTGAGTAGAGGGGGACTTGGAGGTAGCTATTGAGAAGGGGAACGGCTGCTCCCTTGTCACCAGGCCCTCCTCAAATCTGTACCTAATTCAAAGATAGTATAACCCTGAATGGTCCTGGGCTGCCCTTAAAAGAAAAAGGGAATCGTGGCTTGTAGCTCATCCAGTCTTTAGGGGCCCCTTAAGGGCCAGCAGCTCAAAGGTTGACTTCAAAGGGTGACTGATCAAAGGTTCTGGTCAATCAAGGCTGCTCCAGGGCCCTCAGAATGAAAAACCCAGCGTGCTATCTGGAAGCTCAGTAAACTGAGACCTGCCCTGTTTCTATCAAGAAGAGGGCTGGTACAAGGGCCTGTTAGCCCTGATAAATCACACCTGCCTTTCCCTTTTCTGTGCAAAAATATCATATTTGTGATCTCTTCCAGGATAGAGACCCCATCTTTTCTCTCCCCGACTCTCTCCAGAGCTCAATGCAGGGTTCCAGGTGAGCACTAAGCATGCTATGATCTAGGAAGCCTGTGAAGATGAGAGAAGTAGGAGAGAATGGCAGGAGCCGTCAAATCCATATTCTCTACTTCCCATAGATGAGATCAGATCATGTGTGAGGATGGGTTTGCTTCCAATATCAGACACTTCCTTGGATTAGGGGTCACAGTGGCTTCTTCAGTGGACACCAGGTAGTGTCAGGGTAGAGAAGGCAATGGATGGATTTAAACCTGATGAGAAAGAACAGGAAGTGATTAAGGGTCTTGTTGTCCCAGGTCACTTTTGCTTTCACTTTCTCTCTCTCTTTCTCTTTCCCTCTCCCTCTCTCTTCCTCTCCCTCCTTCCCCCCTCTCTCTTCCTCTCTCTCTCCCTCCTTCTTTCCCCTTCTCTCTCTCTCTCTCTCTCTCTTTTGGTAGAAATATATGTTAAATCCAATATATGCATATATATGTATACATACAATTATCTTGCTGCACAAGAAAAATCAAATCAAAAAGCAAAAAAAATGAGAAAGAACAAAATGCAAGCAAACAACAAAAAGAGTGAGAACGCTATCGTGTGGTCCACATTCCTACAATCCTCTCTCTGGGTGTAGATGATTCTCATCATCACAAGACCACTGGAACTGTCCTCAGTCATCTCACTGTTGAAGAGAGCCATGTCCCAGGTCACTCTCACTGATGACCTACACACAAACACACACACAGACTCACACATATGTTCACACAAACTCACACATACATACACACACTCAAAAACACATTCACACACACACACTCACAAACATACACACTCACTCCCAAACACATACATATACAAATTCACAAACATACACATTCACACACTCTTACACACTCACAAACACATTCACATACATTCACACAACATACTCACAAACACACACATACACACACATACAAATACACACACTCACACACATACACATTCATACACACTCACAAACACACACATTCACACACTCTTACACACTCACAAACACATTCACACACATACACTCACAAACACATACACACACACATACAAATACACACACTCACACACACATACATTCATACACACACATATTTACACATACATTTACATACACCCACAAGCACATTCACACACATAACATTCATACACACTCAAACACAGTTCACACATATATTCACACAAACACACAAACAACACACAAAGTCACACACACATACATAACAAACTCTCACACACACACACAAAACACAAACTTACAAACACACACACACACACTCACCTAGTAGGGTCCTGCTGCAGGCTAAAGGCACCACCCACACTCACTACATTCCGACGATTCTCCGGGCCCCCGTAGCTCAAAGTAATCTGGGAGAGGCAGAGAGTAGATGGTGAGTCTGTGCCTAACTGATCAAGGAGTTTGAGGGGCTGAGTTCCTGCTTTTCTGTAGGATAATTCTCAGCAATTAGGCCAACCTGGGTTGAACAGGTCCCTTAGTAAAAGAGTCAGAGCTGTATTTGTGAATGAGAGAGAAATAATAGTACAAAGAAACAAAACTAGGAATTAGAAGGCCTGCATTTAAATCCTAGTGCTACTGCAACTCAATTTTCTCATTAGTAAAATGAGGATAATAATATATGTACTTTCCTATTTCAAAAGATAGGTATGGTCATCAATGAACATTTTTGTTAAAAGTTACAATCAGTTTGACAAAGACAGCCTCCATTCAAACCGGGAATGTGGGCTAAATTTGTGTGAATCTAGAGCCCCCTAGAGGGAAACACTGCTTTCTTCTTTTTTTTTTTAAATCTGATGTTTTTTATTATTTTGTACACATTGTTTATTAAAGAGAGGCAGCTTAGTACAATGAATGGAAAACCAACTTCAGAGCTATGAAGACCTGGTCTGATACAGAGTGGCTAATGGGGCACTGGGCAAGTCATTTAAACTCTCAGGGCTAGAGTGCAGGAGTCCCTGGTGACAATGACATCCTAGGTTTGATCCCTAGTCCTACACAAGAAAAGGCTCTGCAACATGTATGACTCTTGTGGGTGCTGAGGGTCTCAACAGGACTCCCTTCCCTCATAGATCATATTTTAGGCAAGCTTTGGAAAGTGCATTTTAGGATTTGCTAGTATTATATAAATATACTGAATTTTTTCTTCAGTACCCTCCTCTTCCTCTAATCACTTTACTATGGTTACAAAACAAAAATTTCAAACAATTCCTGGAATTAACCTATTTCTCACTGTTTTCTACTTATTTCATCCCATAAAGACAGGAGCTTAACAAATGTTAACTGTCTGACAAAGAAGATTCATCCTTCTCTCTTGTATAAATAGCTGTGTTAAAGATCTTTATAACAGTTTAAGCATTCCTTTTTTCTTGTCAGATTTATAAGAATATGTCATTCCTCAATAAGTGGTCAAAGGGTATGAATAGGCAGTTTTCATATGAAAAAAAATGCTATAAATCACTATTAATTAGGAAAATGGAAGTTAAAACTACTCTTGAGGTACCACCTCACATCTACCAGATTGACTAATATGACAGAAAAGGAAAATGACAAATGTTGGAAAAGATGTGGGGAAACTGCAACACTAATGCATTGCTGGTGGAGTTGTGAACAGATTTAACCTTTTGGAGAGCAATTTGAAACCATATCCAAAGGGCAACCAACTTGCATACCCCTTCATCTAACAATACCATTACTAGGTCTGTATCTCAAAAAGATCATAAAAAGGGGATAAGGACTCATCTATACACAAATATTTAGAGCAGCTCTTTTTATAGTGGCAAAGAACTGGAAAGTGAGGGAAGGCCCATCTAATGGGAATGGCTGAACAAATTGTGATATATGAATGTAATAGAATGTTCTATAACAAATAATAAGCAGATAGATTTCAAGAAAACCTAGAAAGACATACATGAACTGATGCTAAATAAAATGAACTGAACCAAGAGAGCACTATACATAATAACAGCAACATCTATCCACATCTAGAGAACTATGGAGTTTGAATGCTGATCAAAGCATATTATTTTCGTTTTTTTCCTCCTTTCTTGTGGTTTTTCCCTTTTGTTCTGATTCTTCTTTCACAACACAACTAATGTGGAAATGTTTAATGATTATACATGTATAACCTATATCAGATTCTTGTTGTCTTGGCGGGGGTGGGGGGAGGAGAGATGAAAATAGGGAAGGAGAAAAATTTGGAACTCAAAATCTTACAAAAATGAAGATTGAAAACTATCTTTACATGTAATTGGAAAATTAAAAAATTATTCAATGAAAAAAAGAAATAAAGAAAATATGTTGTTTTCATAATAGCCTTGGAAATGATAGCCTGTGATAATATAGTGATATTAGTGACAATAATGGCAGGTAACTGCCATTGCAATTGATTTAATAATTATCAGTAAAGCTGGAAAATACCATTTCTGGGCATATGTCTGTTCCTCTCCCTCTCCCTCCCTCTCCCCCCCCAGGAATGAATGACAGAAAGGTTCCATATGTTTCAAAATATGTAAAGAAGCACTTTTTGTGATTGTCAAAAAGAAAGAAAGAAAACAAATGAAAGCAGTGGCTGAACAGGTATAAGATTTAATGGAATTATTTTTTAAAATTATTGATACTGAAATACTTGTGTTTAGAGATGGCAAAGGAAACCCTGGGTGGTCTCTTGGGAGGGTGCCTCAGGGAGGCAGAGTGCTGCATCAGTTAAAAGGGGATATTTTATCTATTCTGTCCATTTATCTCATCCTTCCCATCTCCAGACTCCTTTCTGAACCACCCAGAAAGTGTCTACTAGTATATGGCAGCAAGCACATACCCTGCCTCAGGCCTCTGGCTGAATCTTTAGTTTTATTTCATTCCTGAGCACAGATGATCAAATGTGGATCCCAAGGGCTATTTCTAGCCTTGATTGGAAACTTCTGAATTTGAATGGTTGGGAAGTCCTGGGTCCTCTCTCCCAGTGCTGTCTGAACTTTAGGAGAAACCCCAAGAAACCACTACAGCCCTTCTTGAAAGTGATCAATATTGATAGACTTGCCAGAAGTTACAGACCTAGAGGAAATAATTTAGACAGTGCAGAGCCAAGGTGAGGGAGCTAAGGAGATTCAACAGTTTTATCAAATGCTTCCTGCATTGAGATTGTAAGTTTCAACCTGGGGAAATAAAACAGTAATTCTAAGTTACTCATGTTCTTCTGGCAATATGTCCCTAGTGTGTCTAGCTTTAAGAAAGAAACATTTGTTAGAAAAAAATAAATTGGCTATCTTCTACTATATTTACGTAGCATGTGAAATATTGCTCTATTTTCTTTTAGGAAGACTACACATAAATCCTATTTTCTCTTCAGCACTTCAAATGCTGTCATACATTTTAGGTGCTTAATAAATGCTTGTTAGAACAGAATTATTATACAATCATAAAGTCTTGTTCTGATTTCTCACTGGGACTTGGAGATGGCTCTGCTAAGTAATCCCATGAAGCTGGGAAGGACTGCAGATCTGCCTGGGAAGGCAGTCTTGCTTAACTGATGAAGAAGAGATGAATTATTTTCACACTGACCCCCGGGTTTTTATTTGTATTGGTGAAGGGCACAGCCACATTGAGGAGTAAATGGTAAAAAATGCTTTTATGTCACAATAAAAATACAAGACTTACTAAGCATACCCTTTGCCTTTGGTCCACAGATGCTGCTACTACATTTGTTCCTGTACATTTTTAGGCAGTCAATGGGAGTAGGGGCAAAAGTTATGAACAAGTAATTTATATTAAATTTCAAATATTTTTCTAGAATGTTTGTTAATCAAAACTCCTTGAATCTCAATTATTTCATTAATATATATATATGGACCAGATAGATAACTTCTATGATCCTTTCATCTCCAACATTTAATGATTCAATGAGTCAAAAAACTCAGATTTGAATCCTGGCTCTTGGCATTAGCTAACCACCTCCACTGTAAATTAAATGTATACTAGATGCACAAGAATGCTTAGTATATTTTATTACAGAGTGGACCTAGGACATCTAATTTTTTAGGCAAATATTTATGGAATCCCAATGCTTAGAGGCATTAATTTTTATTTAGCTAACTAAAAAAAAACTAAATTTAGTTTTTTTTTAAATTAGGACTTTAAAAAATAAGCAGTTCTCCCCTCTCCTGTGCCGCCCCCCCCCCCCCGGCATTAGCTTGGCAAACCACATACCCCTATCACTAGATGACTTGAAAGTTCTTTTTGGCACCAACAGTAAGATTCTTCCTATACTGGCTGCTAAGGTCTTAGGCGGCCACACAGGGCACTGCTGCCCCCTACTGAAAGGTCCTCTTCCTTTTCCCTACAAGCCCTTCACACACTCTCTTACCCTTAATTCTAAACCTATCTATCCTTGAAAGTATCAGGCTTTGCACTTATGTGGCTAGACCCTACTATCTTCTTGTGGGCTCCATCCATCGATGGAGCTGACGACTCCAATGACTTCATGTATAATTCCATAAAGCCTCGAGTATAGTCTCTACCTCCTGGCTTCTTCTCTACTTATTCTATCTCAAGGCCTACCAATGGAAGGCTGGCCATCTGCTATCTTGTTCTTGATATGTTTGGCTCCCCTATTTCTCTCAGATTCCTTTTATGGCACTTGTCCATCCAAGTCATCTTTAGCAATATGCAAAAACTTCTTATGACCATCATATGTCTTTCTATTTCGCTTTGAGTTAGTTGTAATTTTAGCCCTTCCATCATTGTTATTGTATGTTTTGCAGCCATATAGAATTTGGGGAAGTATGTGAATTTAAAAAGGACTTCAGGGACAGCAAATCACAGGGTCATGGAAAGCAAGCACCTCATACATTCCTCATAAATGGACCAGATCCCTTCCTCGGGTACCATTCACTTGTAGCATCCATACAAGAAATATAAAGAAAGAGATGGATTAACTCCAAGGAAGGCTGCCCAGCTTGCCACACGTCAGTCTAGGTAATGTAAGTTTTTCAATCAATTCTGTTTACCCTATGTATATGGGGCAATCTCTTTCACAGAAAATGTAGACTTTGCTGAAGGGACTTGTACAATATTCAAAGCTAGATGCTTCTGTATGATGTTATCTATAAATAGAAACATTTGGAGAAGTTACCATGAGCAGAGAATTCTTTAGAGAACAGAACCCAACACACTGGTAAATATCTTTGGTGAGTATTTATCTTCTTGTTTCAAGTCTTGTTTAATATCAAATAGTCAATGTGTTACACTTATCACTATAATCTGTCCAACTCTAAGTTAGTGAATAGTATTGGGTTTGAAGTCAGGAAGATACACATTCAAATTTGATCTTGGACACTTTAGTAACTGTGTCTCTGAGAAAGTGCCTTAAAATGCTTCAGTTTCCTCAACTACAAAATGGACATGAGAATAATTCCTATCTTCCAGGGCTATTGTTACAGCAAAAATGAGAACATAATTGGAAAGCATTTTGCAAACTCTTTAAAAATGCTATCATTAATTTGCATGACACACCCAATTTGAGAGCCTTCAAAGTTGTGTCTTATTCTGCCAAAACTAAATCTTGTTTAAAAATGGCACTGGGAGCCACAGCAGGACACAGTTCCAACTTGGCATCCAGGCGCCAGTCCCAGGAGAGCTGGGTAGAAGGCCTGGCCAGCATGCTCTCCAGAATCCTAGTCAAGGCTAGCAGGACTAGTGGGAACTCTGCTAAAAACAGTTCCATCCAGTTCCAATGGTCAACCATGATGGGAATTCAAGTTTTCACAAACTGTCTTGATTATTTGAGGCAGTCTTGATGGAAACTCAATATTCCCAGTCTTTAAGTCATTCTCAACATCTCAATATACATCCTGCTTTTATTTTTGCCTCTTCCCCTGAAATCTTTATAGTCTTGTCCCCCTCAAAAGCAAATTGTTTAATCACCAATGATTCTGCATTGCCCAGTTATATTTGTTTGAGCCCATATGCTATTCCAAGTAATAAAATAGCAAATCTCTGTTACCTGTGATGGATAGCTTATCATGGTTGCTCCATGTCAAGAACCAAATCTCTATTATACTCTTTTTATAATATTCTTGTGCAATTATGCTCTTCCAAATCTATTTCATATTTCTACTCCATATTATCACTTCTTGTACTTTTATTACCTCTTCAGGACCATGGAAGTAGAAACAATGGCTGATTAAGCAACATGAAAAGATAAGGAGAAAGGGACTTTTTATTAAGATATACAAATACAGGCTCTGGGGAAAGTGGGAGGGTGGACATAATTACTGTGAAAGGAGACCCTAAAATCTTTTTAGATTGAAGACAGATGTTCCAAGAGAGGTGGAATCTAGTGTCAGGAATGAAAAATCAGTCCACACAAGGCCTGACTACCCCATGCAAGACTTTCAGAAGAGGTGATGCCTGACAAAAAGTCAAGTTAAGAACTGAGGCTAGAAACAGGAATAACAGGAGAACACTGAACACAATGAAGAAATACTATGTATCAAGAAATGCCCAAGAGGTCATCAAACCCACAAGAAACTCAACAAAAATCCACTAGCAAAGCATCAGGACTACAAGAAGCTTGAGTTTAATAAAAAAAAAATTAAAAAATAAATGAATTAAATATGCAAAATAAGAGTTGTGGAAGAAAATACTGGGAGACTAGCCGAGAAAAATAGAAACTTTATCAAAGTAACAGGATCCCTGAAAATTAGAAGAGAACAAAGGATTCAAAAAAAATTTTTTTAAGAGCAAAAGATTGATAAAAATTGGAGAAAATGTAAGATGAAAACAACTAAGCAACTAGAAAGTAGATGGAGATAACTTTCGAATCTCTAGACTCCCTGAAAACCATGAACTTCCCAAACATCTCTCAAAAAAACCCGGGAGCTGCCCAGATTGACTGGAACCAGAAGAAGTAAAAATAAAAAGAATCTACCAGATGATTTTCTGAAAGTTACCCTAAAACAAACAGTCCCAAGAATGCCATAATCAAATTCCAGAGCTTCCAGGTCAAAGAAAAAGTCAGCAAAAATTTTCAAGGACCAAGTCACTAAACTCAGGACCACAATAAGACTTAGCAGTAACTAGAACAAAAAGGGAAAAAAAGATTAGAATGAGACCCCCAAAGTGCAAAAAGATAACAAAAAACAAAGAAAGACCTTTAATATAAGAGAAGAATTTTAAATAATGATTTAGAAGACCATTTTTTTTCCTGACACAACTGGGGTTAAGTGACTTGCCCAGGGTCACATGGCTAGGAAGTGTTAAGTGCTTTGAGGTCAAATTTGAACTCAGGTCCTCCTGACTTCAGGACTGGTGCTTGATCCACTGCTCTACCTAGCTGCCCCTCAAATGACCATTCTTAAGAAAACTAATAAACAATCACAATCATGAAAAAAGCTCCAAAATTTTAATAATGAGAAATGCAAAGCAAAACAACCTGAAGTTTCACTTCATATTCCACAAAGTGGCAAAAATGACAAAAAATGGCAACAGTGTTGGAAGAGTGTGACGAATACAGAGAATCATGGAAAGATTTTTAAGAACTGATGAAGAGTAAAATAAAAAGAACCAGGAAAACAATATTGTAGTTAACTACGACAACAGGGTAAATGAAAGAAAAATATACCAAAAAGATAAAAAAATGAAAAGTAAATATCACAAAATGATTAAGATCAAATAGGACTCAAATGAAGGGATATGAGAATATACCCCCAACCTACCATTTTGTGGAGGTGGAAGATCTAACATCTAACAATGAACATGTTTTCAGACTTTTTCAATGTTATCAGTCAGTTCTGTTGACTTTTTTCCTCTCTAAAAAAAGTACCATTGCCAAGATGGTGGAGAACAGACACTCTCTCTGTGACCTCCTCTGACCTCTCAAACCAGCAGCAGATTAAGCTCTAAACTGGTTTTGGAGTCAAAGCACCCCCAAATATTTAGAGTACAACACATTACTAGAAGAAGCTACCTTGGAGGAGCTTCAGAACAGGTCTGTCTGCCCAGCCTTGATCCCAGCACAGAGAGATCAGGGCAGGAAGTTGGGCCAGGAGTTAGAACATTACAGTTTCCAGGCAAGTGGGAAACTTCTGTGAGCTTCTTAGGCCACTCTGTTGTGGTTGCAAGCAGGTGGTTTGGCAGATTTGTCTTTTGTAAAAAGTAAATTGTAAACCACTGAACCCAGAAGAGCCAGACCTACCCCATTACCCTGCACAGGAAATTAATCAGCAGAACTGTCCCAGGGCAAATTAAAGCAGCTATCAGTACTTTGCTTTGAACAGACCTCAAAAGCCTTAAAAAATTAAAAAAACAAAAAAGAACGCTCACCATAGACAGCTTTTATGGAGAGAGAGAAGAACAGACCTCAAATCCTGTGGTTCCTAAAGGCAAATCAACTCCAGAGGAAGCCCCTAAGATAAACATGAGTTGGCCCCCATTTCACAAGGCTTTCCTAGAAGACTACATAAAGAATCTTAAAAGAGAGTTAGAAGAAAACTGGGGAAATGAAATGAGATCATTGCAAGAAGAAATACAAAAAACATATAATGCCCTATAGAAGAGATATGAAAAAGACACCAATTAGCTGAAAAACAAAATTGGTGAACTGGAAATAGAATGCAATGAACAAAAAAATTCAATTGGCCAATTACAAAAGGAGCCAAAAAAGTAACTGAAGAAAATAATACATTAAAAATTAGAATTGAACAAATGGAAGTGAATGACTCAATAAGACTTCAAGAATCAGTTAAACAAAAACAAAAAACAAAAAAATAGAAGAAAATATGAAATATCTCCTAAGAAAGCCAACTGCCCTGTAAAATAGAGCTAATGGGAGACAATCTAAGGATTACTGGACTTCCTGAAAGCCATGATGAAAAAAAGAACTCAGACACTATCTTACAGGAAATCATAAAAGAAAACTGCTCTGATATTTTAGAATCAGATGGTAAAACAGCCATCGAAAGAATTCACTGATCACCTGAAAGAGACCCCAAAAATTAAATCCCCAAGGAATATTGTGAGCAAGTTGCAGAACTAGTACACCAAGGAAAAAATAATACAAGTAGCCAGAAAAAAACAATTAAAAAACCAAGAAGGATTAACCAGGATCTATCAGCTTCCACCTTAAAGGATGGAAGGGCCTGGAATTTGATATTCTGAAAGGCAAAGGAACTTGGATTACAGCCAAGAATAAGCTATGCAGCTAAAATGAGCATTATCTTTCAGGGAAGAAGATGGACATTTAATGATATAAGTGAATTTCACCTATTTCTAATAAAAAGAAATCTGAACCAAAAAAAATCTGAACAAAAAATATGACCTCTAAACAAAGAACTCAAGAGAAGCATAAAAAAGTAAAAAGGAAAGAACTCTTGACAACTATATTTCTATATTCTGTATTATTAGAGAATGTGGGTGTAATTTGATTTCATTTTGATAATATGAAAAAGAAACTAGAGGCAGAAAGGAGATTATACTGGAAAAAGAGGAAAAAGGAGGTAAAATATGGGAAATTACATCTCAAAAAGAGGCAAAGTAAATCTAATATAATTGAGGGAAAGAAGTGAGGGGGATGCGCACTGTGTGAATCTTATTCTCATCAGATTGTACTCTAAGAAAGAATATCAGATATAATTTGGTTTCACAGAGAAACTCATCCCACCTTACAGGGAAGTGTGAGGGAAAGGGTGAAAAGAAAGGCAAAGACTAATAAAAGAGAAAATGGAAGAATTGGGGGAAAGGTGTAAAAAAAGGGGGGGAGGGGCTCTAAAGGGGAGAGGACTGTTTGAGGGAGGTGGTCCTCAAAAGCAAAATACTGGGAAGGGGAGATGGGAGAAAGGGGAAAGGAAAGAGGAAAACATAACTGGGTAAATAAGATGGCAGGAAATACAGAATTAGTTATTTTAACTGTGAATGGGAATGGGATGAACTCTCCCATAAAATGGAAACAGATAGCAAACTGGATTAAAAGCCAGAATCCTACAAAATGTTGTTTACAAGAAACACATCTAAAGCATAGAGATACATACAGAGTGAAGGTAAAGGGCTGGAGCAGAATCTATTATGCTTCAGGTAAACAAACAAACAAACAAACAAAAAAAAAAAAAAAAAAAAAAAAAGCAGGGGTAGCAATCCTGACCTCAGATCAAGTAAAAGCAAAGATAGATCTAATTAAAAGAGATAAGGAAAGAAACTATATTTTACTAAAGGGTACCATAGATAATGAAGCAATATTAATAATAAACATATATGCACCAAGTGGTATAACATCCAAATTCCTAGAGGAGAATTTAAGAAAGATGCAAGAAGACATAGACAGCAAAACTATTCTAGTGGGAGATCTCAACCTTGCTCTCTCAGAACTAGATAAATTGAACCACAAGAGAAAAATAAGAAAGAAGTTAAGGAGTAAATAAAATGTTAGAAAATTTAAATATGATAGTTCTTTGGAGAAAATTGAATAGAGACAAAAAGAAGTTTATGTTTTTCTCAGCGGTTCATGGAACTTACACAAATATTGACCATGTTTAAGGGCATAAAACCCTAAAACTCTAATGCAGAAAGGCAGAAATAGTAAACGCATTTTTTTCAGATCATGATGCAATAAAAATCACATGCAATATAAGGCACGAGGAGAAAATAGACCAAAAGTTAATTGAAAATTAAATAATCTAAACTAAAGAATGAGTGGATGAAATAGCAAATCATAGATACAATCAATTTCATCCAAGAGAATGACAATAATAAGGCAACATACCAAAATTTGTGGGATATGGCCAAAGCAATTATAAAGGATAATTTTATATCTCTAGATGCTTACTTGCATAAAATAGAGAAAGAGAAAATCAATGAATGGGGCTTACAACTAAAAAAACTAGAAAAAGAATAAATTAAAAGCCCTCAATTAAATGCCAAATTTGAAATTCTGAAAATAAAGGGGGAGATTAATAAAATTGAAGATAAGAAAACTATTGAATTAATAAATAAAATGTAGAGTTAGTTTTATGAAAAAAAAAACAAAATAGTTAAACCTTTAGTTAATTTGATTAGAAAAAGGAAAGAAGAAAATAAAATTGTTAGTTTCTAAAATGAAAAAGGGAGAACTTTCCGTTAATGAAGAGGAAAATGGAGCAATAATTAGGAGTTATTTTGCCCGACTATAGGACAATAAAGTTTATAATTTAAATGAAATAGAGGAATATCTACAAAAATATAGATTGCCCAGGTTAACAGAAAAAGAAATAAATTATTGAAACAGCCTTATTTTAGAAAAAGAAATAGAAAAGGCTATTAATCAACTCCCTAAGAAAAAATCTCCAGGGCCAGATGGATTTACATGTGAATTCTACCAAACATTCAAAGAACAATTACTTCTAATACTATATAAACTATTTGAAAAAATAGATATGGTGCTGAAAACTTAACCATGTAAGGTGAAAACAGCAAAAGAAAATTATAAACCAATTTCCCTAATGAATGTTGATGCAAAAATCTTAAGTAAAATATTAGCAATGAGATTACACAAAGTCATCCCCAGGATAATAAACTATGACTGAGTAGCATTTATACCAGGAGCTGGTTCACTATTAGGAAAATTATCAGCATAATTGATTATATCAATAACCAAACTAACAAGAATCATATGATTATTTCAATAGATGCAGAAAAAGCATTTGATAAAATCCAACACCCATTCCTATTAAAAACACTAGAGAGTATAGGAACAAATGGACTTTTCCTTAAAATGATCAGTAGCATCTACTTAAAACCATCATCAAGCATCATAAGTAATATGGACAAACTAGAACCATTCCCAATAAGATCAGGAGTGAACTAAGGCTGCCCACTATCACCATTACTATTCAATATTGTATTAGAAATGTTAGCTTTTGTACCAGATCTAAAACTATATTATAAAGCAGTGGTCACCAAAACCATTTGGTACTGGATAAGAAATAGAGTAGTGGATCAGTGGAATAGGTTAGGTTCACAGGACAAAATACTCAATGACAATAGTAATCTAGTGTTTGATAAACCCAAAGACCCCAGTTTTTGGGATAAAAACTCACTATTTGACAAAAACTGCCAGGATAATTGGAAACTAGTATGGAAGAAATTAGGCATTGACCCACACCTAACACCATATACCAAGGTCAAAATGGATTCATGATCTAGGCATAAAGAATGATATTATAAACAAATTAGAACACTGTAGGATGGTTTATCTCTCAGACCTGTGGAGGGGGAAGGAATTTGTGACCAAAGAAGAACTAGAGCTCATCATTAATCACAAAACAGATAAGTTTGACTATATCAAGTTAAAAAGTTTTTGTACAAACAAAATGAATGCAGACAAGATTAGAAGGGTAGCAGTAAACTGGGAAAATATTTTTACATCCAAAGGTTCTGATAAAGGCCTCATTTCTAAAATATATAGAGAATTGACTCAAATATATAAGAACTCAAGCCATTCTCCAATTGATAAATGGTCAAAAGATATGAACAGACAATTCTCAGATGAAGAAATTGAAACTATTTCTGGTCATATGAAAAGGTGCTCCAAATGACTATTGATCAGAGAAATGCAAATTAAGACAACTCTGAGGTACCACTACACACCTGTCAGATTGGCTAAAATGACAGGAAATGATAATGATGATTGTTGGTGGGGATGGGGGAAAACTGGGACACTGATACATTGTTGGTGGAACTGTGAACAGATACAGCCATTCTGGAGAGCAATCTGGAACTATGCTCAAAAAGTTATCAAACTGTGCATACCCTTTGACCCAGCAGTGTTTCTATTGGGCTTATATCCCAAAGAGATCTTAAAGGAAGCAAAGGGACCCACATGTGCAAGAATGTTTGTGGCAGCCCTTTTTGTAGTGGCTAGAAATTGGAAACTGAATGGATGCCCATCAATTGGAGAATGGCTGAATAAATTATGGTATATGAATGTTATGGAATATTATTGTTCTGTAAGAAACGACCAGCAGGATGATTTCAGAGAGGCCTGGAGAGACTTGCATGAACTGATGCTGAGTGAAATCAGCAGAACCAGGAGAACATTATACACAGCAACAAGACTATACGATGATCAATTCTGATGGACATGGTTCTCTTCAACAGTGAGGTGATTCAAACCAGTTCCTATTGTTCAGCGATGAAGATGGTCATATACATCCAGAGAGAGGCATGTGGGAACTGAGTACGGATCACAACACAGCATTTTAACACTTTCTGTGAATATTTCCATGCATTTTGTTTTCCTTCTTAGGTTATTTTTTCTTCTTCTCTTTTTAGATCTGATGTTTCTTGTGCAGTAAGATAACTGTATAGATATGTATACATGTATTGTATTTCTCATATAATTTATCCTATTTAGCATGTATTAGATTACCTGTCATCTAGGGGTAGGGGGTGGGAGGAAGGAGGGGAAAAGCTTGGGGAAAAAAAAGTTTTTGCAAAGGTCAATGTAGAAAAATCACTCATATGTTTTGTAAATAAAATGCTTTTAATAAAAGAAAAGAAAAGAAAAGAAAAGAAAGAAAAGAAAAGAAATGTTAGCTTTGGCAATAAGAGGAGAAAAACAAATTAAAGGAATTAGGTGATGAGGAAACCAAATTATCACTCTTTGCAGATGATATGATGGTATACTTAGAGAACCCTAGAGACTCAACTAAAAAACTACTAGAAACAATTCACAACTTTAGCCAAGTTGCAGGATACAAAATAAAGCCATATAAATCATCAACATTTTTATATATTACCAACAAAGGTCAGCAGCAAGAGATACAAAAAAGAAATCCCATTCAAAATTACTGTCGATACTATAAAATATTTGGGAATCTATCTGCCAAGGAAAATTCAGGAACTATATGAACAAAACTACAAAACATTTTCCACACAAAATCAGAACTAGTCAATTGGGAAAATATCAAGTGCTTATGGGAAGGCCGATCGAATATGATAAAAATGATAATACTACCCAAATTAATTTACTTATTTAGCGCCATGCCAATCAAACTCCCAAGAAATTATTTTACAGATCTAGAAAAAACAGTAGCAAAGTTCATCTGGAAGAACCAAAGGTCAAGAATTTCAAGGGAATTAATGAAAAAAGAAAAAAAACAAAGCTGATGAAGGTGGCCTTGCTGTACCAAATCTAAATCTATATTATAAAGCAGCAGTCCTCAAAACCATTTGGTACTGGCTAAGAAATAGAGTAGTCAATCATTGGAATAGGATAACATCACAGGACAAACTAGGCAATAACTATAGCAATCTAGTGTTTGATAAACACAAAGACCCCAGCTTTTGGGATAAATGCTCACTATTTGACAAGAACTACTGGGAAAATTGGAAACTAGTATGGAAGAAATTAGGGCTTGACCCACACCTAACACTACATACCAAGATAAGATCTAAATGGGTTCATGATTTAGACATAAAGAGTGACATTATAAGCAAATTATAGGAACATAGGATAGTTTACCTCTCAGACCTGTGGAGAAGGAAGGAATTTGTGTCCAAAGAAGAACTGGAACTCCTAATTGAACACCAGATAGATAATTTTGACTAGATTAAGTTAAAAAGTTTTTGTACAAACAAAACTAATGCAGACACGATCAAAAAGGAAGCAATAAATTGGGAAATCATTTTAACATTTAAGGGTTCTGATAAAGGCCTCATTTCTAAAATATATAGAGAATTGACTCAAATTTATAAGAATTCAAGCCATTCTCCAATTGATAAATGGTCAAAGGCTATGAACAGTTTACAGATGATGACATTAAAACTATTTCTAGTCATATAAAAAGGTGCTCCAAATTTGGAACTATGCTCAAAAAGTTATCAAACTGTGCATACCCTTTGACGCAGCAGTGTTTCTATTGGGCTTATATCATAAATAGATCTTAGAGGAGGGAAAAGGACCCACATGTGCAAGAATGTTTGTGGCAGCCCTTTTTGTAGTGGCTAGAAACTGGAAACTGAATGGATGCCCATCAATTGGAGAGTGGCTGAACAAATTATGGTATATGAATATTACGGAATATTATTGTTGTGTAAGAAACAACCAGTAGGATGATTTCAGAGAGGTCTGGAGAGACTTGCATGAACTGATACTGAGTGAAACCAGCAGAACCAGGAGATCAATATACACAGCAACAACAATATTATATGATGATCAATTCTGATGGACATGGCTCTCTTCAACAATGAAATGTCTCAAAACAGTTCCAATTGTTCAGGGAAGAAAGCCATATACTCCCAGAGAGAGGGATATGAAATTTGGACCACAACATATCATTTCCATGATCTTTATCGATGTTTGCTTGCTTTGGATTTCCCTTCTCAGATATTTTCTGTTCATGTAGATACAATTGTTCTTGCACAGCAAGACAAGCATGGAAATATGTATACATATATTCGACTTGTCAAGTATTTTAATATAATTAACATGTAGTGGACTTCCTGCCATCTAGGAGAGGGGAGGGGACTGAGGGGAAATTTTTTTTTTATTTTTTTTATTTGCAAAACATATGTATGGGTAATTCCTAAACATTAACCCTTACAAAGCTTTCTGTTACAAATTTTCCCCCCCTACTCCCCACCCCTCCCCTAGATGGCAGGATATCCACTACATGATAATTATGTTAGAATACTTAAGAAATCGAATATATGTATAGTTATTGCATCATTTTTTGTGCAGGAGAAATCGTATCTACAAAAAAGAATAATCGGATAAAGGAAATACAATGCAAGCAAACCTCAATAGAGAACATGAAAATGTTATGTTGTGGTCCACATTTCACAACCCTCTCTCTGGATGTATATGGCTCTCTTCACTGAACAATTGGAACTGGTTTGAAGCATTTCATTGTTGAAGAGAGTCTTGTCCATTAGAACTGATCCTCATATGGTATTGTTGTTGCCGTGAATAATGATCTCCTGGTTCTGCTCACTTCACTGAGCATCAGTTCATGCAAGTCTCTCCAGGCCTCTCTGAAATCGTCCTGCTGGTCGTTTCTTACAGAGCAATAACATTCCATAACATTCATATATCATAATTTATTCAGCCACTCTCCAACTGATGGGCATCCATTCAGTTTCCAGTTTCTAGCCACTACAAAAAGGGCTGCCACAAACATTCTTGCACATGTGGGGTCCTTTCCTTCTTTTATGATTTCTTTGGGATATAAGCCCAATAGAAACACTGCTGGGTCAAAGGGTATGCATAGTTTGATAACTTTTTGAGCATAGCTCCAAATTGCTCTCCAGAATGGTTTGATCCGTTCACAGCTCCACCAACAATGCATCAGTGTCCCAGTCTTCCCACATCCTCTCCAACATTCATCTTTATCCTTTCCTGTCATTTTAGCCAATCTGATAGGTGTGTAGTGGTACCTCAGAGTTGTCTTAATTTGCATTTCTCTGATCAATAGTGATTTGGAGCACCTTTTCATATGATTATAGTTTTAATTTCATCATCTGAAAATTGTCTGTTCATATCCTTTGACCATTTATCAATTGGAGAATGGCTTGAATTCTTATAAATATGAGACAATTCTCTATATATCTTAGAGATGAGAGCTTTATCAGAATCCTTAAATGTAAAGATGATTTCCCAATTTGATGCTTCCCTCCTAATCTTGTCTGCATTAGTTTTGTTTGTACAGAAACTTTTTAACTTAATATAATCAAAATTATCCATCTGATGTTCAATTAAGAGTTCCAGATCTTCTTTGGACATAAATTTATTCCATCTCCATAGGTCTGAGAGGTACACTATCCTATGTTCCTCTGATTTACTTATAATATCACTCTATGTCTAGATCATGAACCCATTTAGATCTTATCTTGGTATGCGGTGTTAGGTATGGGTCCAGCCTTAATTTCTTCCACACTAGTTTCCAATTTTCCCAGCAGTTTTTGCCGAATAGTGAGTACTTATCCCAAAAGCTGGGGTCTTTGGGTTTATCAAACACTAAATTGCTAACATTATTACCTAGATTGTCCTGATATCCTATCCTATGCCACAGATCAACTGCTCTATTTCTCAGCCAGTACCAAATGGTTTTGATGACCGCTGCTTTATAATATAGTTTTAGATCTGGTACAGCAAGGCCACCTTCATCTGTCTTTTTTTTCATTAATTTGAGGGGAAAATTTTTAACAGAAAGCTTTGTAGGGGCAGCTAGATAGCACAGTGGATAAAGCACCGGCCTTGAAGTCAGGAAGATCTGAGTTCAAATTCGGTCTCAGACATTTAATACTTCCTAGCTTGTGTGGCCCTAAGCAAGTCACTTAACCCCAAATGCCTCAGCAAAAAAAAAAAAAAAAAAACAAAACAGAAAGCTTTGTAAGGATCAATGTTGAGGAACTACCCATACATATGTTATGCAAATTAAAAGCTTTAATAAAAAATTTTTTTAAAAATTAAAAAAAAAATAAAAAGGTGCTCAAAATCACTATTAGAGAAATGCAAATTTAGACAACTCTGAGATAGCACTACACATCTGTCAGATTGGCTAAGATGCCAGGAAAAGACAAAATGTTGAAGGGGATGTGGGGAAAACTGGGACACTGAGACATTGTTGGTGGAACTGTGAATAGATCCAACCATTCTGGAGAGCAATTTGGAACTATGCTCAAAAAGTTATCAAACTGTGCATACCCTTTAACACAGCAGTGTTTCTACTGGGCCTATATCCCAAAGAGATCTTAGAGAAGGGAAAGGGACCCACATGTGCAAAAATATTTGTGGCAGCCCTTTTTGTAGTGGCTAGAAACTGGAAACTGAATGGATGTCCATCAATTGGAGAATGGCTGAATAAACTATGGTATATGAATGTTATGGAACATTATTGCTCTGTAAGAAACAAGCAGCAGGATGATTTCAGAGAGTCCTGGAGAGAGTTGCATGGACTGATGCTGAGTGAAATGAGCAGAACCAGGCAACAACAAGACTATTTGATGATCAATTCTGATGGACATGGCCCTCTTCAACAATGAGATGATTCAAACCAGTTCCAATGGTTCAGTGATGAAGAAAGCTATATACATCCAGAGAGAGGTCTGTGAGATTCAAGTGTGGACCACAACATACCATTTTCACGCTTTCTGTTGATAGTTGCTTACATTTTGTTTTCCTTCTCAGATTTTTTTTTCTTTGCAGATTTGATTTTTCTTCTGCAGCAAGATAACTATAAATAAGTGAACATATTGGATTTATCATATATTTTAACATAGTTACCAAGTATTGGACTACCTGCCAACTAGGGGAGGGGGGGGAAGGAAGGAAAAGTTTGGAACAGAAAGTTTTGGAAAGGGTAATGTTGAAAAATTGCCCATGCATATGTTTTACAAATAAAAAACTTTAAAAGAAAAAAAAATCAGTAAAAAAAAAAAAAAAGAGAGAAAGGATAAAATCCTGCAAATTTATACATTTAAAAAAAAAGGAAAAGAAAAAGTACTATTGTTGGCTCTCTGGGAGGGCAAAGGAAAGGGACACATGGGATAACTATGGTGATGGTAAGAAAAAAAAATAAACTTTTTTTTTTTTTTTTAAAGAACTTATTTTAAAACACCATCACCACCACTCTGGGAATACTATTATTACTCCCATGTTAGAGATGAAGTATAAAGGCAGAGAGGAATTAATAATTTGTCCAAGATCAAAAAGCTAGTATCTAAGGCTAGATGAAAATTCAGGTCTTCCTGACTTCTGCTCCATATCTCTAGGTGCCCCCGAAAAATTTAATCACAGCATTGGTAAGTCAAAAAATAAATCACAGAAATAGTTTATTTTATCAAAGAAAACAAGATAAAAATTATTTATTGGTATGTCACTTAAAGCAATCTGGGGAAAGAAATTTATACTTTTAAACATTTTCTCTCAAAAAAGCAAAAGGAACAGATCAAGGAATGGGCGCACAACTTAAAAACGACAAATTACACCTTTCCTCCCTAAAAAGACATAGAAATTAGTTATGAATAAAACTGAAAGAACTCTACTGAACTAACAAATAAAAGTAGGAGCTATATTTCAAACTAACAAAATACAATAGACAAAAGAGAAAAATCAAAATTGTCAATATAAAAAATGAAATGGGAAAACTCACAGCAGCTGAAGAAGAAACAAAGGAATCTATTAGAAATTATATTGCCTAGTTATATGCCAAGAAAAATCAATAGATGAAATGGATGAATATATTTGCAAATAATAAAAAAAAACCGCTCAGATTTATCAGAATTTACATAATCCAAATTCAGAAAAAGAAACTGGAAAAGGCCATAAATTAATTACTGGGGGGGAAAAACCCAAATGGCAAATAACAGTGATTTTTAAAAGAAAAAAAAGAAAAATGTCAATGGAACTTTTTTTTTTAAATTATTAACACTTTTTATTTGCAAAACACACACATATATATATGGGTAATTCTTCAACACTGACCCTTACAAAGCTTTCTCTTACAAATTTTGCTCCCTAGTCCCCACCCCTCCCCTAAATGGCAGGAAATCCACTACATGTTAATTATGTTAAAATACTTGACAAATCAAATATGTGTATACATATTTCCACCCTTATCATTGTTGTGCAAGAAAAATTGTATCTACAAGAAAAAAAAATCAGAGAAAAGAAACACAATGTAAGCAAACATCAATAGAGAGCATAAAGATGCTATGTTGTGATCCACATTTCCTCTCTCTGGGTGTATATGGCTTTCTTCACTGAACAATTGGAACTGGTTTGTTGAAGAAAGCTATGTCCATCAGAATTGATCATCATATAGTCTTGTTGTTGGCTGGTTCTGTTCATTTCGCTCAGCATCAGTCCATGCAAGTCTCTCCAGGGCTCTCTGAAATCATCCTGCTGGTCGTTTCTTACAGAACAATATTCCATAACATTCATATACCATAATTTATTCAGCCATTCTCCAACTGATGGGCATCCACTCAGTTTCCAGGTTCTAGCCACTTAGAAAAGGGCTGCCACAAACATTCTTGCACATATGGGTCCCTTTCCTTCCTTTAAGATCTCTTTGGGATATAAGTACAATTGAAACACTGCTGGGTCAAAGTATGCACAGTTTGATAACTTTTTGAGCATAGTTCGAAACTGCTCTCCAGAATGGTTGGATCCATTCACAGTTCCACAATGTATTAGTGTCCCAGTGTTCCCATATCCCCTCCAACATTCGTCATTATGATTTCCTGTCATTTTAGCTAATCTGACAGGTGTGTAGTGGTATCTCAGAGTTGTATTAATTTGCATTTCTCTGATCAATAGTGATTTGGAGCACTTTTTCATATGACTAGAAAGTTTTAATTTCATCATCTGAAATGTCTGTTCGTTTCTTTTGACCATTTATCAATTGGAGAATGGCTTGAATTCTTATAAACATGAGACAATTCTCTATATATTTTAGAGATGAGGCCCTTATCAAAACCCTTAAATATAAAGATGATTTGCCAATTTATTGCTTCCCTCCTAATCTTGTCTGCATTAGTTTTGCTTGTATAAAAACTTTTTAACTTAATATAGTCAAAATTATCTATCTGGTGTTCAATTAAGAGTTCCAGTTCTTCTTTGGGCATAAATTTATTCCATCTCCACAAGTCTGAGGTAAACTATCCTATATTCCTCTAATTAGCTTATAATATCACTCTTTCTATGCAAATCACGAACCCATTTCGATCTTATCTTGGTATGTGGTATTACGTGTGGGTCAACCCCTAATTTCTTCCACACTAGTTTCCAATTTTCCCAGCAGTTTTTGTTCAATAGTGAGTACTTATTTCAAAAGCTGGAGTCTTCGGGTTTACCAAACACTAAATTGATATAGTTATTGCCTAGTTTGTCCTGTGATCCTATCCTATGCCACTGATCAACTACACTATTTCTTAGCCAGTACCAAATGTAATATAATATTATATAGTTTTAGATCTGGTACAGCAAAGCCACCTTCATCGGCCTTTTTTTCATTAATTCTCTTGAAATTTTTGACTCTTTGTTCTTCCAAATGAACTTTGCTACTATTTTTTCTAGATCTGTAAAATAATTGTACAGTTTGATAGGTATGGCAGTAAATAAGTAAATTAATTTGGGTAATATAGTCATTTTTATTATATTCAATCGGCCTACCCATGAGCACTTTTTTTTTTTTTTTTTGCAATTGACTAGATCTGACTTTATTTGTGTGGAAAGTGTTTTATAGTTTAGTTCGTATAGTTCCTGACTTTCCCTTGGCAGATAGATCCCCAAATATTTTATGCTATCAACAGTTATTTGGAATGGAATTTCTTTTTGTATCTCTTGCTGCTGAATTTTTTTGGTAATATATAAAAATGCTGATGATTTATGTGGATTTACTTTGTATCCTGCAACTTTACTAAAGTTGTGAATTGTTTCTAGTAACTTTTTAGTTGAGTCTCTAGGGTTCTCTAAGTACACCATCACGTCATCTGCAAAGAGTGATAATTTGGTTTCCTCATTACCTACTCTAATTCCTTTAATCTCTTTTTCTTCTCTTACTGTCAAAGCTAACATTTTTAATACAATATTAAATAGGAATGGTGACAGTGGGCAGCCTTGTTTCACTCCTGATCTTATTGGGAATGGTTCTATGTCTCCATTACATACGATGCTTGCTGATGGTTTTAAATTGATACTACTAATCATTTTAAGGAAAAACCCATTTATACCTATACTCTCTAATGTTTTTAATAGCAATGGGTGTTGGATTTTATCAAATGCTTTTTCTGCATTTATTGAAATAATCATATGATTTTTGTTAGTTTGGTTATTAATATAATTGATTATGCTGATAGTTTTCTTAATATTGAACCAGCCCTGCATTCCTGGTATAAATCCTACTTGATCATAGTGTATTATCCTGGGGATGACTTTCTGTAATCTCATTGCTAATATCTTATTTAAAATTTTTGCATCAATATTCATTAGGGAAATTGGTCTATCCTTTTTTTTCTCTGTTTTCACCCTACCTGGTTTAGCTATCAGCACCATTATTGGTCTCATAGAAGGAATTTGGCAGTATAGCTTCTTTCCCTATTTTTTCAAATAGTTTATATAGTATTGGAATTGTTCTTTGAATGTTTGGTAGAATTCACATGTAAATCCATCTGGCCCTGGAGATTTTTTCTTAGGGAGTTGATTAATAGCCTTTTCAATTTCTTTTCCTAAAACGGGGTTATTTTATAATTTTATAATTTATTTCCTCTTCCGTTAACCGAGGCTATATTTTTGTAGATATTCCTCCATTTCATTTAGATCATCACATTTATTGGCAAAGTAACTCCTAATTATTACTCTAATTTCCTCTTCATTGGAGGAAAGTTCTTATCATTTTTGAGACTAACAATTTGATTTTCCTCTTTCTTTTCTAATCAAATTAACTAAAGACATCTATTTTGTTAGTTTTTTCATAAAACCAACTCTTAGTTTTATTTATTAATTCAATAGTTTTCTTATTTTCAATTTTATTAATCTCCCCTTTTATTTTCAGAATTTTTAATTTGGTATTTAATTGAGGGTTTTTAATTTGCTCTTTTTCTAACTTTTTTAATTGTAAGCCCAATTCATTGATCTTTTCTTTCTCTGTTTTATGCAAGTAAGAATCTAGAGATATAAAATTACCCCTTATAACCGCTTTGGCCGTATCCCACAAATTTTGGTATGTTTTCTCATTATGGTCATTCTCTTGAATGAAATTATGAATTGTGTCTATGATTTGCTCTTTCACCCATTCATTCTTTAAACTTAGATTATGTACTTTCCAATTAACTTTTGGCCTATTTTCTCCTGGCCTCATATTACATGTGAGTTTTATTGCATCATGATCTGAAAAGGATGCATTTACTATTTCTGCTTTTCTGCATTTGATTTTCAGGTTTTTATGCCCTAACACATGATCAGTTTTTGCATTAAGTTCCATGAACCCCTGAGAAAAAAGTAAACTCCCTTCTATCGCCATTCAATTTCCTCCAAAGATCTATCATACCTAACTTTTCTAACATTTTATTTACCTCCCTAATTTCTTTCTTATTTTGTGGTTTGATTTATCTAATTCTGAGAGAGCAAGGTTGAGATCCCCCATTAGTATAGTTTTACTGTCTATTTCTCCTTGCATCTATCTCTGTTAGTTTCTCTTCTGGGAATGTGGATGCTATGCCACTTGGTGCATACATGTTTAGTATTGATACCGCTTCATTATCTAGGGTACCCTTTAGGAAAATATAGTTTCCTTCCTTATCTCTTTTAATTAGATCTATTTTTACTTTTACTTGATCTGAGATAAGGATTGCTACCCCTGCTTTTTTTTGTTCACCTGAAGCATTCAAGATTCTGCTCCAGCCCTTGACCTTTACTCTGTATGTGTCTCTACATTTTAGATGTGTTTCTTGTAAACCACATATTGTAGGATTCTGGCTTTCAATTCATTCTGCTATCTGCTTCTGTTTTATGGGAGACTTCATGCCATTCACATTCACAGTTAAAATAACTACATCTGTATTTCCTGCCTTCTTATTGACCCAAAGGTAGGCTTTTCTCTTCCCTTTCCCCTTTCTCCCTTCCCCCCTTCTCCAGTATTTTGTTTTTGATGACCACCTCCCTCTAACAGTCCTCCCCCCTTTAGAACCCTTCCCACTTTTTTACACCTTTCCCCTAATTTTCCTATTTTCCCTTCTATTAATCTATCCCTTTCTTTTCCTCCTTTCCCTCCTACTTCCCTATAAGGAGGGACAAGTTTTTCTGTGAAACCAAAAGTGTCTGATATACTCTTTTAGAGTCCAATCTAATGAGGGTAAGATTTACACAATGCTCATCACTCTCCCTTCTTTCCCTCAATTCTATTAGATTTTCTATGCCTCTTCATGAGATTTTAACTTATTTTTACCTCCTCTTTTTTTTTTAACTTTATTTTACCTCCTTTCCCCTCTTTTTCCAGTATGATAGCCTTCCACCTCTAATTTCTTTTCCATTATTATCAAAGTAAAATCAAATTATACCCCCATTCTTTAAGTATACCCATAGTAGAAATATAGTTCTCAAGAGTTCTTTCCTTTTTTACCTTTTTATGCTTCTCTTGAGTTCTGTGTTTGGAGTTTGTTCAGATCTGGTCTTTTCATTAGAAATAGGTGAAATTTTCCTGTATCATTGAATGACCATCTTCTCTCCTGGAAGATAATGCTCATTCTAGCTGGATAACTTATTGGCTGTAATCCAAGTTCTTTTGCCTTTCAGAATATCTGATTCCAGGCCCTTCGATCCTTTAAGGTGGAAGCTGACAGATCTTGGGTGATTCTAATTACAGTTCCTTGGTATTTGAACTGTTTCTTTCTAGCTGCTTGCAATATCTTTTCCTGGGTGTGATAGTCCTGAAATTTGGCCACGATATTCCTTGGGGTTTTAATTTTGGGGTCTCTTTCAGGAGGTGATGAGTGAATTCTTTGGATGGCAATTTTGCCTTCTGATTCTAAAACATCAGGGCAGTTTTCTTTCATGATTTCCTGGAAGATAGCATCTAGATTCTTTTTTTCATCGTGGCTTTCAGGGAGTCCAGTAATCCTTAGATTGTCTCTCTTAGATCTGCTTTCCAAGTGAGTTGTTTTTCCTAGGAGATATTTCCTATTTTCTTCTATTTTTTTTTGACTGATTCTTAAAGTCTTATTGAGTCATTCACTTCTTTTTGTTCAATTTTAATTTTTAAAATAATATTTCCTTCAGTTACCTTTTTTTTAGCTCCTTTTGTAACTGGCCAATTGAATTTTTGGGTTCATTGTATTCTTTTTCCATTTTTATTTTTCAGTGAATTGTTGTCTTTTTCCAATTCACCAATTTTGTTTTTCAGTGAATTGTTATCTTTTTCCATTTTGTCAATTTTTTCAGTAAGTTGCTGTCTTTTTCCATTTCACCATTTTTGTTTTTCAGTGAATTGGTGTCTTTTTCATATATCTTTTGCAGGGCATTATATCCTTCTTGCACTGATCTCAATTCATTTCCCCATTTTTCTTCTAACTTTCTTTTGAGATTATGAAATCTTCCAGGTAAGCCTTGTGATATGGGGACCAGCTCATGTCCACCTTTTTGGCTTCCTCTGGAATTGCTTTCCCTTTAGGAACCTCAGGATCTGAGGTCTGCCCTTTTTTCTCTCCCTAAAAGCTGTCTATGGTGAGAGCTCTCTTCTGTTTCTTACTCATTTTTTAGAGCTTGAGGTCTGATTAAAGTAGGGGACCCGCAGCCGGTTCAATTTGCCCTGGGGCAATTTGCATAGTTGACTTCTGGTGGGGGGCTGGTCGGACTAGGTCTCAGCTGCTCTCAATCCACCCTTTCACAAAGGCAGATCTGCCAATGCACCTGCCTGCAAGCAGAGCAAAATGGTCCAAGCATCTCTCAGAGACTTCCAGGGTTCCTAGAATCCGTCACGCTCCATCCTCCTGCCCCGGCTGCCGCAGAAAGCAGCCAATCCCCTGCCCGTCTGAAACAGATCTGCTTCAGAGTTCTTCCAAGGTAATTTTTGATGGAAATGTGTTATACTCCAAGTGTTTGAGGGAGCTTTCAGTCCAGAACCAGTTTAAAGGCTTAAACTATTCTCGTTTTGAGGGACGATCAGATGAGCTCACAGAGAGTAGTGTCTGCACTCCGCCGTCTTGGCTCCGCCCCCCGTCAATGGAACATTTTAAAAATATACAGAAAAGAGCAGTTAATACTACCAAGTTAAATTTAATATCCAAAAAAAAAAAAAAACTGAAAAAAATTCTTGATTTTATATACAATTCTCTTTTTCACAAATTTAAAATATTAAAAAGTAAATAAACATAATCTCAAATTTTCTACATTTCTTTATCAACTGTACCATGCTAATGATGTGGTCAGCTTCTTTGGAAGCCTGACTATTCACTTCTTATGCTTTCTCCAAGAACAAGCATACATAGATTATTTTTGCAAAGATGTTGGAGAGACAAGTATATGATCAACTTTCAGGTGCCATTTCCCCAAGTATTCAAGTATTTTCCAGGTTTTTCTAGTATGCTCACATAGGTGCACTGTTTGGCAAAAATTTAACTTCTTAAAATGGTGGCAGATTTAATATATTTACTTTGGTCCATTTCCTGTTTTTCAGAATTTAAATAACCCTTTTAAACAGATTGGATTGGGATGGCTTTAATCATCAGGGAGAATATCTCTTTATTCTGTTTCCTAATCCAGTACCTATAGTGATGTTTTATTTATCCAATTAATGATCCAACTGCATACATGCAGTTAATGCTATAAGAACTTGGACATCTAGGGGCAGCTAGATGGCGCAGTGGTTAGAGCACCAGCCCTGAAGTCAGGAGGACCTGAGTTCAAATCTGGTCTCAGACACTTCCCAGCTGTGTGACCCTGGGCAAGTCACTTAACCCCAATTGCCTCAGCAAAAAGCAAAAAAAAAAAAAAAAAAAAAGAACTTGGACATCTATAACCAGTTGTTCCTGTCTGTTAAGACCTGTTGCTTTGTTTTTGGTGACACTCTACTACACTCACTACCATGTCTAGTGCCCTCTGACTCTTCTTTTGAATAAAATACTTATAATGTAGACTTTAGAGATGTCTACAAATCCCTGGATGCTTTTATATTTAACAGAAAATAGCAATCAACAAAAATAAAGATTTAAATAAACCATATTTTCAATGTAGTTTTTGCCAAGGCTATTTTTTGTGACTAAGATCACTAAATATTCAGGGTATATATTAATATATATAATTTATTTAATATATAATTCTATTGATACAATCCCCGCAGGACAGGACAGACAGTCTTTGGAAGATGTCATAACCCAAAATTTCATCATTCTGTTTATGGCTGTGGTAGTGAATTCAAATGGTCTAGTCTTCAGATAATAAACACAATAGTGTATCACAGAATTTGAAAGTTGGAAGGGATCTCAGCAGCCATTCAGATCAAAGCATGTGCACTACAATATTCTAAACATTAGTCCTTTCAAAATTGAAGACCTCCCAGAATGAGATGAAAACCACCTCTTTTTGAGGATATCTGCTCCAATTTTAGACAGTTCTAATGGTTGAAAGTATTTACTGATAGTGAGCCTTAATTTACTTTGCAATATCCTCCCATTTTTTCTGTTCTTTGGGGCTAAAGAGAACAAGCATCATCCCTCTTGCACACAGAATTGCAGATGTGATAGGTAGGAGGAGCCTCAGAACTCATCTAATCCAACTCAATTTTATAGATGAAAAAACTGAGGCCCAGGGGTGAGAAGGGAATTCTCTACCATGTTCTCTGGCTCCAGAGTCCATGCCCTTTCCATTGAACCATTCATGGCTGCCATGGCAACCCCTGAAGCCTTCTCTTCTCCCTTCAACAAATATTTACTCTGGCTAACTCTCTGATGCCTACAAATGTGACCACATCTCCCTCATCCTTCCAACCTACCTCTAGGCCTCCTGCAATTTGGCATCCAGGCACACTCAAGTCTGCCCCATCTGATAACTGTTCTGAGTTCTTCTTGTCTCCCTACAGGACCGGCATCCCCCTCCCTTTCCCTCCTCTGGGTCTTGGGGGGAGAGCTCTGTTCTCCAGCATCATTTTTCTCCTCCTGTCTGACCCCTCCTCTACAGGCTCCTTTCTTGAATCATCTTCCACGTCCCATCCCAATTATGGGTGCACTCTCCAGGCTCTGCCCTGGACCCTCTAATCTTTTCTCTTTACACTTTCTCATTTGGTGATCTCATCAGTTCCCATGGGTATAATTACCACTTCATGCAGATGACTCCCAAATAGATGCATCTTTCCTGAATGCTCATCTCATATCCTTAACTGGCAATTGGACATTTTGAAATTGATGCTCACTAAGCATTTTAAACACCACAGGTCCCAAATAGAACTTATCTGCCTTACACTCCCCAGCCCCACCTCATGCCCTAGCGTATCCGTCTCCCTGCTTCCAAGCACCTAGGTTCTCCACCTTGCAATCACCCTCCTCCCCCCCTTCAAAATGCCAAATTTCCTCAAATCAGGTCTAAACATGTCAGTCTTCCACTCAAACTCCAGTAGCTCCTTAGGATCTAATAGAAATCCCTCTATTTGGCATTTAAGGCCTTTAGAATGCAAACCTCTTATAAGTAAGGACTGGTTTATTCTTTGTAATTATGTCCCCAGGGCCTCATCCAAAAGCTGGCACACAGTAAATACTTAATACTAATTGAATGACTGATTTACCATGTGCCCACCCTGCCTTCTTTCCAGTATCATGCTGCACATATCCAGCCTTCCTGAGGTTCCCTCCATAGCACAACCCATCACCTAGCTCTGCACCCTTTCACTGGCTGTCTCTCCAAGTATCTTCAGAATTAACTCAGCCGAAGTACCTCCTTTGTACACAAAGCTTCTCTTGGTTCCCCCTTAACTGCTAGTCTTTCTTCCCTCAAAATTACCTTAGACATACCCATATATAGCTGTGTGGCCTCCCCCAATAAAAAACGTAAGCTTTTGGGCTTTTGGAGGATACAGACTGTTTTCTTTTTGTCTGGATTTAGGGTTGGGAACTTGGATTCAAATTCTGACTTTATGAGTGATGCGTACTTACTACCCACATAACCCCTGGGACCTCCGTTTTTTCCTCCATGATTTGTTACACTCATTGTGAGCACTGACACACAAGGTAACTCAACCTGTTTCTTCTTACATGAAAGAACACAATGAAATCAATTCTGCAACTCCTGAGGCGAGGGTCTGGGGCGTCCTTTATGAAGTTGGCTGGATAACAAGGACAACCCCTCATTGGACACCCTGTCTTCCACAGTCTCTCTCCTACACAATCGCCAAATTGAGGATTTCTAAAGCACGATGGCTATCTGGTGGATTCCCAGAAAAAAGCAAACTTCTGAGCAAGCCCCTTGGAAGCCCTTCAGGATCCACTGATTTCCCCCTTTCCAGCTGAGCAGGCCCTACTTGCTGTCAGGTTCGTTTGGCATCCCTTCTCCTGCCTTTGGGACTTTATTCAGGGTCTGCCCTAAATTGGGAGTGCCGTCTTCCTCAGTTAACCTCAGAATCCTTTCAAGGCCCCTCCCTCCTCAGGGGCCTCCTGGGGGAAGCTTTTCCCAATATTGCTAGTTCTCTTCCCTTCTTTAAATCTTGTATTTGTCTGTTTAAAAATTGTATTACTTCCAGGATATAGAATAAATCCACATAAATCATCAGCATTTTTATACATCACTAACAAAATCCAACAGCAAGAGATACAAAGAGAAATTCCATTTAAAATAACTGTCAATAGTATAAAATATTTGAGAATGTATCTGCTAAGGGAAGGTCAGGATCTATATGAGCAAAAGTATAAAACACTCTCCACACAAAGTCAGATCTAAACAACTGGAAAAATATCAAGTGCTCTTGGATAGGTCGAGGAAATATAATAAAGATGACAATACTATCTAAACTCATCTACTTATTTAGTGCTATACCAATCAAACTCCCAAGAAATTATTTTACTGACTTAGAAAAAATAACAACAAAATTCATCTGGAAAAACAGAAGGTCAAGAATTTCAAGAGAATTAATGAGAAAAAAAAAAAAAAAAAGCAAATGAGGGTGGCCTAGCTATACCAGATCTAAAACTATATTACAAAGCAGCGGTCATCAAAACCATTTGGTACTGGCTAAGAAACAGAGTAGTTGATCAGTGGAATAGGTTAGGTTCACAGGACAAAATAGTCAATGACTATAGTAATCTAGTGTTTGATAAACCCAAAGACTCCAATTTTTGGGAAAAAAATTCACTATTTGACAAAAACTGCTGGGATAATTGGAAACTAGTGTGAAAGAAACTAGGCATTGACCCACACTTAACACCGTATACCAAGATAAGGTCAAAATGGATTCATGATCTAGACATAAAGAATATTATAAACAAATTAGAAGAAAAATTGTATTACCCCACTATAGCATAAACTCAGTGAAATCAAAGATGGCTTTTTGTTTGGCCTTTGTATTCTAGGTAACTAGCATAGCATGCTGTATGTAAGGTCTTATCTTTATCTCTTCCAGTTTCAGTTGTAAAGAGAATATAGAAGGCTCAGTTGGAGAAGGCTCAGTTTTTTAAGTGTTGTGGAGGATAGAGTTTAAGGTTTGGAATCAGAAAGGACTGGGTTGAAATCCAGTTTTAGACCTTACTTGCCAGGTGACCTCAGGCAAGTTCCACCCTTACTTCTCAAAAGTAAAACAGATTATTGAGAGTTAATCTTTGGACAACTCCCCAAAAATCACAAGAGAATTAAATATGCATGCTCCTTTAAAAGACAGCAGATTCCAATGTTTAAAGAGTTTAAAGGGTTGGAAAGGAGAGGGATTTTACTTTCTTCTTCAGGCCTTAGCCAAGACACCTGGCAGCAATTTTAATTGTTAAGGAGTCAATTCAACAAAGACCAGGATCAAGTAGAAAGACAAACACAGAAAAAAAAGCTAATTACCTAACAGAGATAGTCATTTCCAAGGAGCACAACCTCTGAGGTGGCTATGACCTCAAGAGTTATCCCTAAAACTGAGGGCTGGCCAGGACGGCAGGGGCCAGGTGTGGTACCTGTCTGAGCAGAGTGTCGGCTGGCAGCCTCTGCAAGTTCTCCAGGTGGGAGTGGAAGAGGGTACTTTGTAGTAGTTTCACCTGCAGCAGTCCTTCGATGATATAACCAATGGTGCAGTCATCAGGGAGTCTGACCTTCTCAGCAGTGCTGATGAAGTTGCCCAGGCTGCATGGAAGGGAAAGGTGCTCAAAACATGCCTGGGTCTTCCCTCCCCACCTATCCTGACCTGGCTGCTTTGAGCTGGGAAGCCCACTGGCTCCCACTTACCTGGCCCAAGGACTCATTTTGAGGGCAAGACCTCTGCTGATGCAGAACCCCGCTCCTCCTGTGGCAAACCAGAATTTGATTGTAGATGCCTGGCAGGCAAGCAGAGAGAACCCAACATTAAGGGTTGTTGGGTGAAAGGCTACATTCCTAAGGCCTGGCACATCAGACCCCACCCTCACCCCTAATTCATTTCCCAAAGCCTGCCCTTTGTCTGGAGTTTCTGGTCTGACATAGTATTGTTAGGTAGAAAGAGCACTGGAACTGAAGAAAGGGATCCAAGTTCAATTTCTAGCTCTTGTTAGGATGCAATTTCTCTGAACCTCAGTTTTCTCATTGGTATAATAAGGACAAGAGTACCTACTCTATCTACCTCAAAGGAACAAACCAGATGATACATATTAAAGTACTGTGTGAGACTACAAAGCTTTTAAGACATAAATTAAGTTCAGGAGATTCTGGTCTTTGGTCCAGGGAAAAATGCTCTCCTTTTCACCTTCTTTCCCCCAACTCCCTCTCTAGCTCCAACCTTGTTCCCCCCCCCCCCGAAACTCAAGAATTCTAGACAGTCATGTGTTAGACCCCTTTTCCCAAGTTAACTACTCAGAGACATCTTCAGGTACAAAGAGAAAGCATTTATTTAGTCCCCACAGGGGGAGGCCCAGACACACACCTGGGAGCCATCCCAACTCCTGCCATGTGCTGCTGAACCCGATCAGCCTGAAGTAGAACAACCAGTTAAATAGGAAAAGACTCAAGCCTTTTTATTGAATAGACTAAAAGGATGTAATCATCATTGACCAATGGTCACTTCCTGCAACTTCCTGTCACCTCCTGCAACCCTGGGTTCAAGACTGGGAATGGGATTATGTGACTTTGTAAAACCTCCCAAGATCTTATCTTCCCACTCTGGGAATAGGGATCTTGTCACTTAGGCCTAGTCTCAATACTGAGAAATACTTCATCCAATCTGTCCCACTGACCACTTTCTGGGTTCTTAGTCCAGTCTCTTCCTTCTTAGATCTAGTTGCTCTGGGATGCTTTCATGCTGCCTTCAACTTCCTGGAACATCCCTGTCCAGCCTCTTCCTTTCTGCTAGTAAATGCTTCCCCATTTCTACCATCTTAAGAAAGCCCTCCTGGGTCTAGTCAGGTCACAAAAGAAAGGGAACATGGAGGGCATCCAGTCCAACTCCCTCACTTTAGATGACTTGCCCAACTAAGGTAATTCACTTATGAAAGGCAAATGGCTTGCCAGATACCTCTCTTCCTAGTCTTGAGTTCTCTCAGTTGTTCCCCTTCCCACCCTGATTCTCCCACTTCCAAAAAAAGAATAAAAGTAAGTTTCCAGATCACTCACTGTTCCACTTCCCTGCGCTCTGTCAGCCGCCTCAATAGGGTGGTCTAGACTAGGTCGCCCCACATAGACATCCTGACTTGGGGAGAAACCAGAGAGCAGCTGTAGGAGCCCTTTGGAGTTCACATAATTGTCATCATCCACATGGCAGAACCATCTGTGAGGCATAAGAAGGAAATAAGCCCATTAGGCAGGGAGGGAACTATTACTCTTGGCAGCTTCAAGGACAGCTGGACTTTGTTTAGCTCTGGCAGCTGAAAAGATTTCAGAGGGTGTGGGGGTTAGAACTAGAACTGAGGGATGAGGGTCTGTTAAAAACAAGCTGTCTTAGTACCTGATGGCTGGAATTTCTGAAGTGTCCTAATTTTTTTTCATTGGCAACTCACGTACTTCCTGCCTGACTCAATGAACTTGTCATATTCCACAGACATCTTGCAGCAGAGCGCCTGGCGTGTGTGCATGGCAGAACAATTGGTGTTGATGACATGATCTCCTGCATAGAAAAAGAGATGAGTGAATGGGAGTAGATGCAAGAAGAGGCAGTCAATTCCAGGGTTACTTCAGAACATACCATTTGAGTATGACATCTTAAGAGAGACAACTTGGTATAGCATGAAGGCTGACTTTGGAATTAAGATGACCTGAACTCAAATCCTGCCCCTGGTCAGCTAAGTGACCCTGGCCAGTCATTTATACATTCAGTGTCCCCCAGAACTCTCTAAGACTTTTTATGCAAATCAGTTGACAATATGCAAAATGGATGGATGAAAGAGAAAGTCTACATATTGAAAGTTACTATCAGTGAAATCACAAGTCCTGACCCATACATAGCATATCCCCAGCCAAAGGCATAAACTAAAAATACTGTTGAAGTGGAAATCAGAGCAGAGCACAGATGCTTGGTAAATTCTGTTGCCCATTTCTATTTCCCAGCTCATATGGCATCCTGGAGGCCAGCCAGACATTAGGGCTCAATATAATCTATACCCGCTTATGTTTTAGTTCTGGTGTCTATGTAGTCAAGTGATTTATTCATTAAAAAGTAACTTTTTTTTTTTTTTTTTTAAATAGGAATGGGGCAGTGATGACCTTCTTAGCTCTTGAAGATTCTATCCAAAGGCCTGGTGTCATAAAGATCCAAGCTCTTATGTGAAAGCCAACCACTATTTTAGTGAGTTAAACCATTTTGTTTGCCAAGCTCTTGTGTAGGAAAAGGAAGCCAAATATCCCCTATCCTCATTACCTGGCAGATGTAATACCAGTATTTAGTACAAATGGGTATAAAGGGAAACTTAATTACCTGCTCTAAGGCGTAACTCTGGGTCTTCACCATCTGTAAAGATGAAAGTCTGGAGGAAAAAAAAAAATTTGCATCTTTCTGGCAGAAATACCCATTGCCACTGGCCCTTGTCAGTTGCACATGTAGCCTACCAAGGCTTGCTCTGTCAATATTTTGGTCAATGTTTTCAAGAATAGAATCAAGAGACCTACCTTTAAATCTTACTTGTGGCATTTACTAGATATGAGTGTGAGCAACATAATTAACCTTTCTGAACCTCAGTGTCCTCATCTGTAAAACCGGGGTAATCCCTATGAGTACCTATACCTCATGGGGATGCTGTGAGGCTAAATTAAAATAATGTAATAAATAACACGCTATGAAATTTTAAAGCAATCCATAATGCCAGTTCTGTGCAATCTACAGATTCCTGAACTCTGTCCTCTGATCTGTTAGGAGTAAAGCTAAGTGGAAGAAACAGATTCGTCTTTGCCTTGGTGCAGTCCCAAGGTTATTCCAATCTCCTGGCACCCACAGAAATGTTTTCTCCTTCACTTTGTCCAACAACTCTCAAGGCTGAAAAGGGCCAGAAAAGAATAACCATTGATCCCGACACCAGATAGTGTCCCAACCCACTTGCCTGGTCACACCAGTCTGCTGCTCAAAAATAGTTGAGACCCCACCCCAACCCTAGCTAAATTACTTAGCCTAATCATTCAAGACTTTCCACAGTTCAATCTCAACCTACTTTCCCTGTTTTTGCTCATACTATTCTTTCATAAACCAGAACATATGATTCAGCCCATATGAACTACTTGTCATTCCTTGAACATGCCCTACCTTCTATCCACACTGGTATTCATGCTGTTTCCCAATCTTTGCCAGCCAACAAACTATCCATTATTCAAGGCTCAGCTAAATGCCATTCACTGCCTTAATAATAATGATAATAATATTTGTATAGTGTCTACTATATGCCAGTAATTGTGCTATCTACTACAAAATCTTCCCCAATCCACACAGATGGACAGGGTCTAGTCTTCTCTTAGTATTTTGTATTTCTCCAGTTTCCTTACGGCAACCTACTCTCTAGCCTATTTAATCGTGCAAATAAGTTTACACAGTGCCTAGTACCTAATGCTTAATAAATGTTTGATCATGTACATTTTCTTCCCCTTCCTGGACAGTAAGGTCCTGGAGGGTCCGGGTTATGCCTTACTTTTTGCCTCTTTTCTTTCTTGCAACCTCCCAAAACAGTATTAAGCATTTAAGAAGATGCTCTAGTCATTAGTCAAATAAAGTAGATTTCAAAGCAGCCAAGGTGAAATTTTCCAACTTCCCACACTTCCTCCCATTTTTCACAGGCTGTCCCCCCATGCCTAGAAAAGTTCTTCCAGCTTGTTTCTGCCTCCTGCCTTCCTTCAAACTTAACTCAAATCCTCCCTTCTGCAATAAAATGTTCCAGGTCTTTCCAAATACTAGTGCCTTATCCAGAGAGATTACTTCAAATCTCCCCTGTATATTATTTCCAAAGTCCCTAAGAGTTGTTTGCAAGTTGATTCTCTTCATCAGAAAGCATCTCTTGAAAGCAGGCCCCCTTAGCACAGTGGCAGCCAAACCATAAGCCTTTAAATGCTTGTTCACTTAAGAAAAACACATTTTGGACACAGTTTCCAGTAAAATAAGCTAAAAACAAAACGAATTGACAGAGAGCATTACTCTGTCCTACAGAAGACAGGTACCTTGGGGGAGTGGGAGGGTAGTAAGGGGGGAGAACTAAGAGGAATGGAATGTTCAGAAAATGGGAGTTCCCTGTCCCTGGAGGTGTTCAAGAAGTAATGTTATAATGTGTGTGTGTGTATATACTTACATACATGCATACACACGTGTATTGTACAGATATATAAGTATATGTACATACACACATATACATATACTATGTGTATGAAAAATTGTTCTCTCCTATATACATATTGTATATATAAAAACTCCAATCTCAGACCTAAAGTCAAGAAGCATATATGAAGTACCTACAATGCGCCAAGCTGTGATGAATGAATGTATCTTCCGAGATCCCTTCCGAAAAGTGGTAGTTACCCCTTCCTCAGGAAGAGGCTTCCCATAGGCGCCTACTCTATGCCAGGTTTGGTACTGAGTAATACCTTAAGTAACTTCTGCGGTCCCGTGCCACCCCTCCTGGAACAGACAGCCACCTAAACCCCTTTCATGAAGCTAAGTTTCCCTGAGGGCCTCTTTTCCCCTGCTATGTCCCTGCTCCTCCCGCAGAGACCGGGGGTCCATCCAACCTGCTGCTGGGCCCGGGAGATCCAGGTGCGGAAGAGCAGCTCCAGTCGAGACTTGTGGTATTTCTTGGTGGTCTTCACCGCGATGAAGATGTCCCTGGGCTCCAACTTGTCGGGAGTCCGGGGATGGGCGGCGGGCGCCCCCAGGAGCTGCTGGAGCACGTCCTGTAGAGGCTGGGCCACGCCCCCCTGCTGGAGCCGCGGGGCGCTGGGCGGCTGCTCACAAGTGGGGGGCGGCCGGGGCGGGTGGGTCCGGACCCCCCAGGGAGCCTGGAGGTGGGGAAGGGGCAGCAGCAGCAGTAAAAAGGCTCCCAAGGCCACAGACACCACGAAGCAGAGTTTACCGAGACCCACGCCAGTGAAGGTCATCCTTCAGCCCCCACGGGCCATGGGCCCGGCCATCGCCGCCTCCCCACCCGTGAGCCCCGGGCCCGGGTTGGGCGGCGGGGACTCGGGGCTCTAGGCGCAGCCGCCAGATGGACGCCAAGCACCCAGGGTATGCACGGGGAAGCACCTGGCCCTAGCTGCCTTGTGCCTCAGTTTCTCCTCAGTGTTAGGCCCTGGACGCGGCGCGCCCCTACCCCCCGCGCATGGAGAGAGAGAAGACTGGGGAGCAGAAGCGCGAGCCGGCAGCAGCGGTGGCTGCGGGGCCGCGGTAGCAACTTCGGCCCCTTTAAGGGCGTCCCCCGCCGCCCCCGCGGCCGAGCCGGCTTTACTTCCCGTCTCTCCCTGCCCCTCCCCCGTGACCCGGATGTGCTCGTGGCGAGGGCCAGCTGACCCGGATGTGGACGGCGCCGCGGCGGGGTAGGAGAAAGATGCCGCTGCCGGTTCAGGTGTTTAATTTGCAGGTAACGAGCCGAGGGGCTGCGCCGCCCCGCCCGGCCCGAGCCCCGCGGCCCGCTCCGCCCTGGCTCCG
>JAJPUD010005930.1:0-86425 GCA_023553655.1 Myrmecobius fasciatus | reverse complement strand
CCGCCCTGGCTCCGCAGCCCCGGGCTGGTCCCGGGAGCCGGTGGGGGAAAGGAGCCCGGGCGGGCGATGTCCCGACTGGGGGGCGGGGGAGGGGACGAGAGGGGCCCCGAGACGCACCGGCCTCCGCCTTTGCCGGCTGGACCCGTCACGCCCGGGGGCCCCCGGTGTCCGGGTTCCTCGCACGGGGCCGGGGAAGAAGCCTGCGGGCGAACGCTTGGAAATCCCCGCGGGGCGGGGCGGGGCGGCCGTCTTGACCCCGGGGTCGTGCCAGGGGAAGGAAGCCCCGGCTCCCGCGCCCTCTCCTTGGGCCTCTTCCACGCTCACCAGCCCTGGGAGCGGGTCCTCCGGCCTGCTGCAGGCCACGCCCCCGGGGCGCACCGAGGCCGTGGTCCTAGAAGGGGGCTCTTGGGGCGGGACAGGGGGCGCCCGAGGGAGATGGTTCGGGTCCTACCGGGCCCAGCTAGGCCCTCGGTAGGCCTTTCACCTCAACCCCGGGACCCAGAATCCTGGAGTCCCCGCTCGCCCGGGTTATGTGATCCACTATGGAGGGAGCACCCAGGACAAACGGGGGAGGAGAGAGGGGGAAGGGAAGCGGGAAGTGGGAAAGCTGCCACCCGAGAGCTTCTGCTCCCTCGTGCCCCTCCTCCCCTTCCCGTCCTTAAGCTTGCTGTGCCGGGGTTACCGGGACGCAGGCCCCTTCCTCCCTCCCTCCCCCACCGCCGCTGGGTGGAGATGCTTGTAGTCACATTTGCAGCCCCTTCACTAGGACCGTGTGTGGTCCACCGTGGTATTGGAGGGTCTCATCACCCAGGTGTGAGCCTCAGGGGGAGCCGAGCCGAGCCAGACTTACCCCAACTTGGCGCTCTGGCCCCATAGGGGGTCTCCCAGTGGTGGAGAGGTGCTCCGGTTCCCCGCTACATTAACATTGTTTCTCCCCTTCAGCAGCCAGCCAGCTCTGTGTCAGGGTCAGGGGGTGCAGAAAGTCAGGACAGAATGAGGGATAGCTCGGCCCCCAGCTCAGCCTCCTCATCAGTGACAGATCTGTACTGCACCCCTCACAGCAGTAGGTCAGACCTCTTCCTCCCTGGCACAGCCGGAGACTTCAGCCTGAGCGCCAGTCTGTCGGCCTGTACGCTGCTCTATGAGGTACCTTCCAGGAGAGGGGGTCCCCAGCGAGGGAGGAGGGAGCGGAGCCCCAGCCGACCTCTGCCGTGGCTGGGCCCCCACTGCTTTGCCAGCCCCAGACCAGGGATTCAGCGCCAAGGGCAACGAGGGGGGGAGGGACGAAACAGGTTGGGCTGAGGCAGTCCCAGACCACTTCCCTCTCCCTTTATCCTTTCCTCTTACCCTTCTCCCCTTACCTTGCTTCCTCTTCCCTCCTCCCTAGCAATTAGTTGTAAGATTAGGAGCCTGTGGAGTCAGCTGTACTACTTTTCCGGAGGTGGGGATTGGGAGGGAAGAGCAGTAACAGTGCTCTTAGTTTCTGGAAACCACTGCTTATCGGTCTGCCCTTTGGGGTCCACCTAAACCTAGTAGAGGTGAGAAGCAGGAGCTGATAACCTGACATTGCAGCCCTTATACTTCTTTAGTGTGATTTCCCAAGTTGATGCCTTTATCCTTTTTCCCATATTCATGGCTGTAACTTCTACTGCAAAATATTGTTGCTCCATCTACATAGGACAGATGGTATGGGATGGCTTAGAATGTGGCAGGGTACCCTCTGCATCAAGTGGTTGAGGTCTCACCTGTTTCTCTTTTATGACTTTGAAGAAACCACATCAGGCCAGTAGTTGGGAACTTGCCTTGGGGATGTCAAGTGGTTACTGTCTAGATCTCTTCATTTCTGACTTCCCCTCTAAAGATGGGGGGTTAGGAGGGAACCAGGTATGGGAGGTTGTATTTATGGGCTCCTGGGTCCTGCTGAAGAATTCTTTAATCTCTCCCTTTACCCTCAGGTTGGGCAGTGTTAGAGAGATGGGGTTGGTGGAGAAGTTGGGGTTATAGGAGGAATCCTTTGGATGGAAAGCTCTGGTAGGCAGGTATAGTCTAATACTACAGTATTATGCACAGGAAAAGCCTGGTAAAACCCTGATCCTGGGCAGGGTTGATTGAGATTGGGAGAGGTAAAGGGAAGACAGAGAGAATAAAGGGTCAGAATAAAACTGTATATTAGCTTGTCATGGGTGTTCCCCAGGCTAGAGTGCACAGGTAACTGATATCTACATTGCAGGGGGCAGTGGAACCTATGCAGATTGATGTCGACCCCCAAGAGGATCAGCAGAATGCACCAGACATCAACTATGTGGTGGAAAATCCCACCCTGGTATGGGACAGGATGGGGAAGGGGATGGGGTGGGACCCAGCGGGGAGTGCCTCTATTTTGAGAAAGAAAATTCTTTGGAATGGGGTTTTCTTGGGCTACTTGACAGAGGATACCCGCATGATGTCATTTAGGCTGGCATGGAAAAATGGCACCCCTGGAGGAGGGTGGAGATCCTACAATAGTAATGTCCTAACTGTACTCCTGTCTCTTCATCGTACTTGCTTTATGTGTGCAGCTATGCTTCTTCATGTACATGAGTTTTAATAACTGCTTTCTGAGGGCAAGGATTATGCTTCAATCTCCTTTTATCTTCAAATGGTACCAAGTACAGGAACCTGGGCCTTGAGGTTCCTTAAAAGACTCTTCTCTTTTTACTATCAGGACCTGGAACAGTACGCATCCAGTTACAGTGGGCTCATGCGCATTGAGCGGCTACAATTTATCGCAGATCACTGCCCACAGCTTCGGGTCGAGGCCCTGAAGATGGCATTGTCCTTTGTGCAGAGGACCTTCAATGTGGATGTTTATGAGGAGATCCACCGGAAGCTCTCTGAAGCCATCAGGTGGGATATGAGGATATGGGAGAAGGGGATAAAGATCCAAATTAGGATGCTCCCAAAAGCTATGATGGCCGACAGAGCAAGGTCTGGTGCCCAGAGACCTTTGGACTTGGCCATAAAGAAGAAAATGGGAGTGGTTGGGATAAGTCAAGTCTATTCACTCCTTGGGAAAGTTTCTCATGGTGGTGGAGGCAAGGCAATTTAGATGAAAAAGAAAAATCACCTTTTGGGGAGAGGAAGAAAAAATATGAAGAAGGCTAGAAGGGAAAGGTTTAGTCACTTACCCTGAATAGCTTGGATGTTCTACTACTATCTCACTATTCCTCCCTTTATCTCCAACGGCCATGTTTCTCCTGCTACTATCATCACCACCACTACCTTGACAACAGAGAGCTACAGAATGCTCCTGATGCTGTCCCCGAGGGAGGAGTAGAGCCCCCACCCCTGGACACAGCCTGGGTGGAGGCCACAAGAAAGAAGGCACTGCTAAAACTGGAGAAGCTGGATACAGACCTGAAGAACTACAAAGGGAACTCCATCAAGGAAAGCATTAGGTGAGAAGAATAGGGGTTAACAGAAAGCTAAGGAGCCAGGTGGAGGGTTCAGAAATGGGTTCTGCCTCACTCCATGCTTTTTCTTGGCAGACGGGGGCATGATGACCTGGGAGACCATTATCTTGACTGTGGAGATCTCAGCAATGCCCTCAAGTGTTACTCCCGGGCTCGGGACTATTGCACCAGCGCCAAACATGTCATCAATATGTGCCTCAATGTAATCAAGGTGGGAGTGAGTGAAAACTCTCTACATTAAGGGAAAAGAGACCCAGGGAGGGAAGCCTACATCCTTCTGGGCACTCATGAGATCAGTAAGTGGTACCATTAAATTACATTACACACTTTCTGCCCAGCAGGTCAGTGTCTACCTACAGAATTGGTCTCATGTATTGAGCTATGTCAGCAAAGCCGAATCTACTCCTGAGATTGCTGAGGTAATTGTGCTGCTGCCTTACCTATTCCATGTTGATGTTTCTTTTATTTCTTGGTGTTTCCTAAAACTTCATTTAGACACCCTGTTCACTTACACATACTATCTTTCTTTCAGATTGGGTTTCCTCTGTAGGCTTTCTCAGCATCACTTCAAGTCATCCCTAGTCATTGTACAGAATACATACTATCTGCCCCTCATTCTTTCTCAGGCTGGCCCCAAGGCGTAGAGAAAAGACATTGGTGACAGTTGTTCATTCTCTTAGTCTGTGTCTTCCATTTCACAGCAGCGAGGGGAAAGGGACAGCCAGACCCAGGCCATTCTTACCAAACTCAAGTGTGCAGCAGGTAAGGGAAAGCCAGGCAGGACCTCCCCTGGGAGTGTGGGGTGGGGAATGAAGGATAGGTGGGTGAGAAGCGCAGTTTCCTGACCCCCTTCTCAACTCTAGAGTGAAAGAACATGCTTTTCCCTAACCTTCATATTCTGCCACTGACCTTGGAGTTATATAGGCAAGGCAAGTCAGCTTGGGTCTTTAGGAGTATGGTACAATCCTACTGTCTCTAGTTATTGGTGAAATCTACCCAGTTCTGACAGTTGTGCAGACCCAAACTCAAATTGGGGAACTGGGATCAGGCCAATTATTTGGGATTTACCACTGGGCTACTAGGCTCCCCCAAAAAAGCTTATTTTCCTTTAGAGGTGGTTTTTTTAATTCATTTGTCTCTCCTGTTCCTTTTCTCATACCCCTTAGGTCTGGCTGAGTTGGCTGCTCGAAAGTATAAACAGGCAGCCAAGTGTTTTCTGTTAGCTTCATTTGATCACTGTGACTTCCCTGAGGTGAGAAGGAAAGGGAAACAGAAGAGAGGAATATGTAGCTGGTATGTAGGGAGGAAATCTAAAGCCAGGTTGGTTTGGGGAAAGGCAGAAACATCCTTGTATTTCCCTCTCACCCAAGCCCCTTTACACGGCTAGCCTGTGAGTTATATTCTGTCTCACACTGGGTATTTAACCTGTATCCTTGGTTTTTCTATACAGCTACTGTCTCCCAGTAATGTGGCTGTATATGGTGGTCTCTGTGCACTGGCCACCTTTGATCGACAAGAGCTACAGCGCAATGTCATCTCTAGCAGGTGGGTGTAAGAATGCTAGTGCCCAGGATTGAGGGGTGAGGATAAGGGAAAGTGCTTGGTTCCACAGGTAATGGAAGTTGGTTTTTCCAACTCAAAATAACCTGTTTCTCACTTCAGGCTCTGTCTTTAATCCAACTCATCCACATATCCCTGTTCCCCAAGCCTTCTCTGACCTCTTTCCCGGGGTTACTCCCTAAAAAGCCCAAGCCCCTCAGGGCCTCTCAAGCCCAGTTTTCTCTGTCCCTTTCCCTGAGCCTTCCTATTGGCTGAAAGGGGCCAGGAAACTGAGAGGTCTGGCATCTGCAGCTCCTTCAAGTTGTTCCTGGAGCTGGAACCACAAGTTCGGGACATCATCTTCAAATTCTATGAATCCAAATATGCCTCATGCCTAAAGATGCTGGATGAGATGAAGGTGAGACCCAAGGGAATTTCAATTAAGTGAGCTTCACTAAGTCTGAGAAGTAGGGAGCTTGAGAATAGAAATGGCTTGTGGGCTGGGCAGTGAACTTGGGATGAGAAGTCATTAGATGCATCTTGGGAGGGAAAGGACTGAATCTCAGTACTATCAGGAGAGAAACCTAATTATGTTTAACCCTTTTTATCGAAAGCTTTTTCCTTTCTGTTGGGGGTATGTTTGGGAATTAGAAGACAGGGGTAGTGGGTGTTTCCCTGACAAGTTCTCTGCTGCAGGACAACTTGCTGCTGGACATGTATTTGGCCCCCCATGTCAGGACCCTCTATACCCAGATCCGAAACCGTGCCCTCATCCAGGTGAGTTATATACTTATAGAACACTAGCAGGGGCAGGAAGTCAGGGAAACATGATAGTGTTAACTTAAAAGTTTGCAAAGCACTTTACATCTTATAATGGTTGAATTATTGGCTTATAATCTTTCACAGTATTTCAGTCCCTATGTCTCTGCTGACATGCGTAAAATGGCCATTGCCTTCAATACCACCGTGGCTGCATTAGAAGATGAATTAACACAACTGATCCTTGAGGGGCTTATCAATGCTCGAATTGATTCTCATAGTAAGGTGAGAGCAGAATCAGAAAGAGATGACACCTCCTCAAGAGTGAGAAAGCAAGAAGTTGGGTGTAGGTGGGGTACACATAAGGAGGTGGGGGTGTGGTATTACTCTATGGCTGAGCCTCTGGTTGGCTGACAGATTCTATATGCCCGGGATGTGGATCAGCGTAGCACCACCTTTGAGAAATCACTGCTCATGGGCAAAGAATTTCAGCGCCGTGCCAAAGCGATGATTCTACGAGCAGCTGTGCTGCGCAATCAGATCCATGTCAAGGTAAAGGGGGGGAAAGAGAGGAGGTACTGAGGAAGAGAACAAAGGAACAGGCAGTTGGGCTCAGGAGGAACTGGGAGTTTATTTAAATAGAGCCGGGAAGGAAGTGGATATTTTGTTAGCATCAATTGCCTTGAGGTATTGGCTTACTCCACAACTGTCTGTCTTGTTGCAGTCTCCTCCTCGAGAAGGGAGCCAGGGTGAGCTAACACCAGCCAACAGCCAGTCACGGATGAGCACAAACATGTGATTGGGGTGTAACCCCCACGTGGACCCCAGGACTGTGTTTGAGTGTCTATTCCCCAAACCCTATGCTCCCCAGGTCTCCCTGGTTCCAGAGGCCCAGCTTGCTTCCTTCTCCATGAGCCTGGGAGGCTTTATCTTTCAATGAATGGGATGCCTTCTTCCCACTGGGCCCTAGGACTACCAGACTGCTGCCTCAGCGCCCGCCTTGCCAGTAGAGTTGTATCCCACAGACATAGTGGCAGGGGTTGTCAGGGGTCAACTGGGGTTTGCCCTCCCCATACAATGTTTTTCTTTTCTTTCCCCCTGCACAGCTGGGAACTAAGAAGGCATGATGCCATTGGTTCTTCCAGTCTGCCTGCTATGGGGCACTGAGCTGCTGAATTCCCAGGACTGACAGTTTCAGGTGCCTGCCTGGCTACAGATTCCTGGTGACCCCAGCCTTGGCTGTCCCTCTGTGCCAGGGGGCTAGGGGAACAAGTTGGGCTGGGCCACCTTTTCTGCTGCTGTTCTGTAGTAGGAAGAATGGGGAGAGGCCTGGCTTGTTGCTGGTATTTGTTCCCAATGAGCACAATGACGTGTGGCAGTACACTGCCCCCCATCCCCAAACACGTTCTTGTTCATGCAATTTATTTTCCTGAGTTAGAAATGAGTTGTTGAATCTTTAGACCATTAAAAAGCAGAATAAAAATTCTCCTTGGATATTCTTTGATGACTATGCTCCTGTGAAAACAGTGACTGCTATACTTTTAGCACTTGAGCTCCTTAAAGAGGGGAGAACAGGATAGGGCAAATGGAAGAGACCTGGAAATTTTTTCTTTCTGGGACACAATCTCAGATGTGAGTATTTAAAGGAAATAGAATTCTTTTGTTTGTTCCTTGGCTACAGAATTCCTTTATTTTGTGGGTATGGTCATACTCTTATTTTCTGCTACTTGACTCACACCACAGAACTTGGCTGATCTGATGATGCTCTGTGTTGGTTTCATCCAAGAGTTCAATCTCTTATGAGGAGTAAGTCAGTCTAAGTAGGTCAAAGTAGCTTAGGCTTACCAGGCTCTGGGAACTGTCCTAACTAAGGGTGCTGAACTTACCTCATTGGTTTTGAAGACTGGTTTTGAAGAAGTTAGTAAACCTCTTGAGAGGTTTATTATCCTTTTCCTCTACCCCCTCCTACATAGAAGGAATCACCTGAGCTTATTTCTTTTAGATTCATCTTTTCAATATCTCACACTGAGAGCCATGATGTAAAATGATTATTTATTTTTTTCAGTTTTTAAAACAAAGGTTAATGAGGATAGTGGGCAGGCAGGTCCAGTCTGGGAACCTGCTCTTCAATGCAGCATTTCCAGAGGCCCCAATCTGAGGCCTGAAGTGAGAGGACCATACAGCATTTCCTTCTGTGTTAAAATAACAGGTGATTTCCCTGAGTAAAGAGGTGTTTCTTTAAATAAGACTTATCTGGAAATTCAGCAGCAGCAGCAGCAGCAGCAGCCTTGATACCATTATCAAGGCAGTGGCACTGGAACAGAGGCCCAGGAATTAGAGGAAGGGTTGTACTGGGTTCCAGTGGGCCTGTCATCCTATACTACCCACAACTTCTGGGAATCCACCAGGTTCCTTCACTCCTGGATCCTTGGCCTGGGGTTCCTGCAAGCTGGGCCGGCCACTCTTCCATGCAAGGGACTTCTCTGATTTGGTTTTAAAAAGCAATCCATGACCTGAGGAGTGGAAGAAAAGTAAAGAGTTCGGAAATAAAGAACAGAGTTTTGAATGATAGAACACCTTGGTGACAAAGGTGATGCAACAATCCCCAGTAAATAGGCTGTAGTGCAAAAAAGAGAGGAAAATATTAAAATGGCATTTTGCAAAAAACACTCCAGGAGTTCTCTGAAGCTACCAAGGGGATGGAGAAGTTCTAGGGATTAAAAGGATAGGATGGGGGCAGCGAGGTGGTGCAGTAGATAAAGCACCAGCCCTGAAGTCAGGAGGACCTGAGTTCAAATCTGGCTTTAGACACTTAACACTTCTTAGCTGTGTGACTCTGGCCAAGTCACTTAACCCCGATTGCCTCAGCAAAAAAAAAAAAAAAAAGGTTAGGATGCTCCCAGGACCTGAATAGAGTTAATGGTAGCTGAAGATCAGAACTTGGTGTTTTTGTACCTGGCCCCGGGAGAGGAAAGGTGAAGAAGATGGTATGAATCAAACATCTCATCTTCCTGGGAAAGTTTCGGTGATAGGCTAGTGAAATAACTAGACAGACAATTCAGTTTAGATGAAAATCATTTTGTGGGAAGGGAGAAGGAAGGAGGTTTAATCACCTCAAAAAATAGCCTGGCTGTTTGTTATCCCCAATACCTGCAGCCCTGTTCCTCCTGCTACTACCATCTCTCTTCCCCATGACTTTTAGGACTAGGGAGGACTTCTCTTACCTGGACAATCTGCAGTTTCTTTGAAAGCTCTCTTCTTGCAGCAGCCCCGGCACAGGTTAAAAACACACTTATTCCCCTAAAAACAGAAGTTCTTATGAAATGAGCTAAAGTCCTTTTTTTCAGAACCAAGAAATGAATCAGCAGCTAATAATCACCTCACAAATTCTGCCAATATAAAGCCAAATGAGAACTGGGAGAGGACAAAAAGAGAAGGGGAATGAAAGCTCTTCTAAGGCAAGGCAGGCTGAGAACTTATGGCAGATATTGACACTGCTCCCTTCCTAGTGTTAAAAGTGCACATCAGTGTTGAGGTTATGTTGGGGAAACTATTGGACTAGCTTACAAAAAGACATCTGCCTACCCAGGGCTAAGATGGGCAGGACAAAAAGGGATCTGTTTGTAGGCCCCTATAGTTATCTATACCTTTCAACACAGCCAGAGAGGTAGCCTGATTTTATAGTCTTAATCTAGTCAGGGAGAGAAAATTGATTTCAAACACCAAAATAGTCAGCAATACTTTTTATACTAACAACTAGCAGGGTTATGACATTCAAAGGCCAGAATTGCCTTCTCCAAGATCTGGTACATCTTGGTTATAATCTTAATAAGGAAAAATTAATAGTCTAGCTTAGCTCAATCATCTCTAGGAGACTAAGCACAGATATTCTGCAAAAGTGGCATTTACCACTTTTGGAAAAACCAGAGTCAAAATCCCAAAGAAATCATCCCTACTGGCACTCGAATGATGGCTGGAACTGTGACTGGTTCTGCTCACCATCTCTTCTAATGGGATAGCTAATATAATATAGTTGAACTGTGAACATGTTCTGATACCTGGGAGAGTGGAAGGAGACCTTTCAGGTCCATTTGACAAGAAGTGAGGATATTTCCTTTGGTGTGTTATCCTTGATTAGGGGAGCTCTGTTCCTAGAGGTGCCACAGGCATAGATAGAATATTTAATAACCTCAAAATTTCTCAGCTGGTTTGAGAAATTACAATTCCCATATCATCTCTTAGTGAGAGAAGCATCCCACTGAGACATCTCTTTACAGGAAGAATGGAAACAGCTTAATAAAGCCCTTTGAATAGTTTGAAGGCAGTTTGTGCTTGTCAAAGGAACTAGGGAGCCCCACATTTCAGAAAATTTGGTAAAGGGAAGCTAAGAGTTATGTTCCAAACAGAGGGGCTGGACTGACAGACCTACCTTTGGGTTTCCACACTGGTCACACTTTGCATATTTCGCTAGATAAAAAGAAAGAGAAAAAGATAATTGGTTGAATGTGAAGACTCAGGGAATGCAGTTAAATTTAAATGAATCTGATAAAGAGGGGTGAGTATAAAACTTAATTGTAGTTTACAGCAAAAGCAAGTGACCAGTCTACCCAAGGTAAAAGAATAATAATAACTAAGTTGTCTGCAGAGAGGAGAATGTCACCTACCTATTTCCTAGCCCTTTGGGGATTACTGAATTGAAAAAATTTCTTGCCTTTAAACAACACACCTAGGTCTGCACAGAGTCAGCAAATCTAGCAAACCACATAGAGTAATTTTTGCCTCTCTGAGAAAAGTTGCAATATAAGGTAGATGGAGTCTGAAATCCCTACCTTTCACCTATCAGTCTAGAGGAAATTGTCTTTTTAAAATTTCAAAGCATTTTATTCCCATGACTTACTTAATATTCCCCAAAGCTCTAAATTTCTTTTTTAAAAACTTATTTAATGTTTTCTCCCAGTTACATTTAAAACAATTATTTTACATTCGTTTTTAAAACTTTTGAATTCTATTCTCTTATCCCCAACCCAATCCCCATTAAGAAACCACATGTGAACTTATACAAAACATTTCCATAAAAGTCATGTTTTGAAAGAAAAGATTTCTCATCCTAATTTTAAAAAACCTTCAAAAAATTATATTGTATATTATTTTTTAAAGTTTCTTAAAAAGTATGCTTCAATCTATATTCAGACACAATTTTTTCTCTAGGTATAGATAAGATTTCATATCATAAATCCTTTAGTATAGTTGTGGATCACTGTACAGCTGAGAATAACTTGTACAGCTGGTCATCCCAGAACATTGCTATTATTTTGTATTTAGTACATTTCACTTTGCTTGAGTTAATGAAGGACTTTTCTGAGAGCATCCTCATGTTCCATAGAACAATAATAATGTATCATAAACACATTGTCATTCTCTAATTTATGGGCATCCCCTCAATTTCTAATTTTTTTGCCCTGAGAAAAGAGCTGCTATGAATATTTTTGTACATGTATAGGTCCTTTTCCTTTTTTTTTTTTTTAAATCTCTTGGTATTCATGCCTACAGTGGTATTGTTAGGTCAACGGATATGCATAAATTTATAGCCCTTTGGGCATACATCATATCTTTTTTGATCATTTATCAATTGGGGCATGCCTTTTTTTGTTGTTGTTGCAAATTTGACTCAGTTCCCTGTTTGAGAAAATAAGACTTATCAGAGAAACCTGTTTCAAAATTCTTATTATAATTACTACTGCTAACTATTTCCCCCCATTTATTCTATTCTCTCTCCTTTCACCCTGTTCATCCTCAAAGTGTTTTGCTACTGACCATTCCCTCCCCCAATATGCCCTCTTTTTTTTATCACCTTTCCCCCCTTCCCATATACTATTGCCTTCCTATTTTCCTACAGGGTAAGATAAGATTTCTATACCCACATTGAGTGTGTATTTCCTTCTTGCAAAGCTCTGAATTTAAAGGTAGAGTTGAAGGACGTGGTCAACATTCTAATTTCCAGTCCTAGGTTCTGACCTGAACTCCTACAATCCATCTCATGGACAACAGGAGTTAAGACCTTTGTTTTATTTAAACTTTTTATCTCCCCCAAAGCCTAGCACAGTGCTCTACACATAGAAAACATCTGATAAATTCTATTGTGTTATATCACAAAGAATCTATAGAGAAAGGTAAAGAGGAGTCCAAAAGAACAAAGAAACCAAGTGAATGGCCTAGTAAACAAGGTTACTAGAAGAAACGAATCAACCATCCTTATCAAAAGATGCTGCCAACAAGAGCTAATATAAAAAATAAAAAGATTTTTTTTCCTTAAATGTCTAGATGCTGTACCATTTAATGCATCTATGTTAAGTAAATATTCATTGTCTATAGCCTACCACCACCATCACTAACAACATTAAACATAACTTAGTTTCTCTGTTTAGCTATTTTAATAACATGTTTTTTTGTCTGACATAGTTATTGCTGTTCCTACTTTTGAGTTCACCTGAAACATAAATTCTAATTCAGCCCCTGATTTTAAATATGCATATCTTTCTGTTACAAGTATGTATTCTTATAAAATATATTGCTGGATTGTGTTTCCCAATCTGCTCTTCTATCTTTCAGCATAGAGGATAATGTTCATCCCATTCACGATTTTGATTGTTAAAAACTCTCTATTCTGCTCCTTTACATATTCTTAAACTTTTCCCCCTTTGCCTAATCTCTTTACAAAGAATGGGATAAAAGAGATGGAATACATTAAAAATTAGTGACCTATAATTGAAGTGACATGTTTCTACTCCACTTCTCCCTCTTCCTTTCCCCTAAGACACTCAATCATTCATTCATTTTTTTCCTCTTTTTATCCCCCTTTACCAGCTACTCTTTTGTCCCCAGTTGAAATTTGTTTTACCTGTGGCTCCTGATCCTAAGGCCACCTTTCTATGCACTATGGGCACTCATGTGGACCCAGGATGGTACCATATAAATCCAATCCAAGATTGATACTGAATAATAAAAGATCTCTAAATTAAAACAACTATGAGGGAAGTCAATGATACTTAATACACTCTTGGCAGAATTGTAAGTTTAACATGGAACATAATTTGGAATTATTTGAGCAAAGTAATTAGATACACACACACAACACACACACACCTTGATCCAGAGGTGTGTGGGATATTCCATTACTGGAAAAATAACCCAGGGAAGAATTACTCATATACACCAAAATCTTCATAGCAGTACTTATTGTGATAACAACAACAACAAAAAAAAAATTTAGAAAATTGGACATCAGCTGAATGAAAGTTGAGAATTCTAAGTAACTATAATGATGAATCTTGGTCTTAAAGAGAATATAATGTCTCCCTCATTTTGATAAGAGATGGGGGAAGGGATTGGTTGGAATACATTGCATGCAATGTCAGATGAGATGATTGTTGATGGTTTTGCTTATTTCTTCGGTTCAAGGGAGGATTTGATTTGCAGGTTGGAGTTGTGCAGATCTAAAAGGAATGGTGATATAAGGGCAGAGCATCAATAAAACATTAAGACTAAAAAAACCAAAACCTATGAATCTACAACTCCTATGTAGATAAAACACAAACTTGCTTCAAAAGTTGGATCGTTTTGTTTGCTAAAATTTCCCTAACTCAAATTTGGAAATAAGTATCTAAAGCCAAACTCTATAAACCAATCTATTTCTAGATCCATAAAGGGGAAAGGACTGACCCTACTCAAAACCAACATTGCAGAATGAGTAGTATGTTCTTATACCACAAAAAGATAAGACAGAGTAGAACAAATAAATTCCAAGACCCTCTTTGCTAGAAATGCTTCAGTTCAGATAGCACTAACCACTGAAATAGCCAATTACAAATGTACATGCAATGGAATAAGCATGACTATTTTCATTTATTCATATATAGTACTATATTATAACAAAATAAGAAAAAGATTTTACTCATTGTAGACAAGAAAATATTGCTTTTTGTCAATGAAACCTTTAGCTCTAAGTCCCAACTTGCCAAGCAGTACGGACAATCATAAATAATAATTTCATCCCTAAATCTAATTAAACAAAATTAAGATACAAAATCAAAATCTTTAGTGGGAAAAGCTGAAGAACTTCAAGTCTCTATAAATCTTCATTTAATATAAATCCTAGAAATTATGTATAATAGCAAAATGAAGACAAAAGTAGCAGTAGACTTTCAAATGATTTTGAAAAGATAGACATCTTTTCTTAACCTAGAATTCTAAGGTTTTTAGTTTGATAGCAAGAATCCAAAGTAGCAGACCAATTATACTAAAAGACTATAATTTTTAAGATCTGGTAACTACCATGAACAATGTATTCTTCAACAATATTTGATAAAAGGGATTAAAAAAAACTTAAGACATGCATAGAAGTATATGCTGCTTTGCTGTAGCAAAGTGAAAACCAAGAAGAAATACAGGAGGAAAACTACAATTGTCAAGTAATACTCCCAAGGACAGGCATCAAACACCACCATGACAGAAGCAATTTGAAAAAATTGTTAAAAATTTGTTGGAAAAAAAAAAAGTAATGCTATTCCCTGGCTAGTAGTTATAATAAAAATCTGAAAACCATATTGTTCAATTAAAGGCAACAAAAAAGAAATATGTAGAAAGAAAGCTCGAAAACAGAAATAAATCAAAAAGTCTAGATTCCCTTAATAAGCAATTACATATAAAGATGAAAAGGTTATGGCAATACAAGGAATCAAGACAGCATAAGAAAGAAATACACAATTCAACATGAACCAAAAAATTTACTACAAAAGCTTGAGAAGTAAAGAAATCAAGGGTAAGAAAGATGCTCAGAAGAAGAAAGATTGAAAAATTTCTAATTCTCTGGTTTCAAGAAGTTCAACAAAGCAAAATACAAATGGATCAAGTGAGAAACAGATGACTTGCCCACTATTAACGTGATGAATAACATGTTATATCAAAGGAGATGATTGAAAAAAGCTTCTCTGAAAAACTAGAAAGCATTGGAGAAAAGATACATACACACACATATATACATATATATGTATAATATAGATACATGTATTTATAATTCATTTTTATAACTTCACAGTGGTGCATGAATTAATTGCATAGCACTTTACCAGCTTTCTAATCCCAACTTTTCTAACAGAAGTCATCCCATGTTAATTTCAAAAAGATGAGAAGACAAATGACCCATATATAGGCCTATTATATATTTACATACTTTACACAAAGCATCTAGAGTTTGCTTCACTAAAAAAATTCATAAGATTTTTAACACAAGAAAACAATATACTGATCAAGGAACAAAAAGGATGGTCTGAAAAGCCCCAAAGGCAGTATACTAGAACAATTTATTATCAATCTGATAATTACCGAACAAGCTGCCTAATAAAGCTCTATAATATTTATCCTGCTTTTGTTGATTATCAAAAAGCCTTTCAGCTTTGCACTCATGGCTTATTATTAATACATAAAATGGAAAACATCTTACATGCTAATAACATAATGGTGTCAGGAAAAATTTGATTAAAATATGGCATTTTCATGGAGACAGCTTAAGTCTATTATGTGGTTCTACCTAGTCTTAAATCTATCATCATTTCTCCTAAACAGAAGCAAATATATCTTCCAAATTAAAGAGGGAGTCAAACCAAACATCACTTAATGTACATGGATTTCATTAGCCTACACATTTGGTTCTACTGAGGAAAAAAAGACTGTACATATTAAAAGATCTTCATCATGTAGAATCTTCCTCCAATGATCTGAAAATGTTGGGATATTAAAATATGCCAAGCAAAATTAGAGCCTGAAAGCACTGAAAGTGAATTTGGAGTTGATATTGAATCAAGGATGAAATACCTTAATTTCTTCTAGGCAAGTATGTTGAGTTACTAGCATTCTGAAATCAAAATAGCATGGGAAGAAACGTAAAGTAACTGACACCAATACAATACTTGACATTAGGTATACTTGCAAAACTATAACATGGAGCATCAAAGGTTTGAAGTATTCTAACAAAAGTTGTACAGTATTGATCACTCTTGGCCAGCTATAGAAATAGTAATACTTCCTTATTGAGAAAGAAGGATTTATTGGCATTATTAGAGCCCAAAAATCTACTGAAATATGCTTTCAAAACAAGTAAAAACCAGTTCACCTACTGATGTTTAAAGACTGATAATAAGTACATGTCATGTAGACTATGAAATGGCTAAGATCTAAAAAAGATACAATATTGGATGTATCATATCTAAAACCAATACCTTTTCCTCCCCCAAACCCTTCCTTTTGATTTCCCAATTTCTGATTAAAGGGCATTGATACCATTCTTCAAGTCCCTCAAAATTTGATTCCTCCTTTTTATCCCTTCACATCCCAGTTCATTGTTATCCTCTCAAATCTACTTTATCTGTTCCTGTCCCTTCCTATTACCATCACCTTAATTTATGATCTCAACATCTAAATGAATGTAATGTTTCCAGACCTAGATAAGGTCTGGTCCATCCTCAACATGGCAAACCAAGTAATCTTTCTGGTTTACAGCTTTCATTAAATCACTCCACTGGTCAAAAACTTTCCCTAGCTTCTACTTAATAGAGTCCCAACTTACTAGTTTGGCATTTAAGTCTTTCCATATGCACTTTGCTCGACAAATTCTATGTTTCAAGCAAAGTGGAATTCCTATTCCTTGAAAAGTTCCTAACCTTTTTACCTCTGTTTTTGTTCACATTGATCATTCTGCTAGAAATATCCTGTCCTCATCTATGTGTAGTTCCACCCATCTTTCAGTTCTCAGGTCAAAAGTCATCTCCTCCATGAAGCTTTCCTTGATATTTTAAGCCAGATGTCCTTTTTCTCCCTTGTATGCTTATTATACACTAAAAACATTGTTATTCTCAGTTCAAATCTTGGCTACAGTACTCACTAGCTGTGTGACCATAGATGGGTCACTTAACCTCAACTTCCTTCCCTCTAAAATGCAGATTAAAAAGTTTCTATCTCCCAGAGTTGTAGTGAGAAATTTATCTTTATAATATATATTTGCAAAAACAAATGGATTTAAGTGACTTGCCCAGGAAGACATAGCTAGTAAGTATGAAGTGTTTGAGGCCAGATTTGAATTCAGGTTCTCCTGACTTCAAGGTTGGCGTTCTACCCATTATGCCACCTAACTGTCCCTGTTTTGTAAATCTTAAAACACTATATAAATATTACTATTATTATTAATTTGGATTGTGGTTATTAATGGTACAAGTCTAGTCCCCACACTCTTTCAAAGTTATAAGCATATGATGGGTCAAGCACAGTATTTCGTGCCAAAGTATTCAATACTGTCTGTTGAACTACTGGATAGTTCCAATTAAGAAATTCCCTTCATTATCTTCTGTAGGATTCTCATCAGACATCTGTTATTTTCTCTGGGGCTTGAGCCATCTGTCCCACTGGGGAAATATCTCTTCCCAACTCCCCTCCCCTTTAAATCAGAAGGCTAACTTTTGCCTTAATGAATATAAAAAGTAAAGAAAATAGAATGGCAAAGTACTTATAGTTATTCTTTTCTACTAGCATCTTTCCCCCTCAGAACAAGGCTGCACTAAGCTAAAGCTTACGTTTCAAGGAAGGGTCAAAGTTTTTGTTTGGGTTTCTCAACTTCTTCTTCTGTTTGTTCTTTGAGAGAAAATCTGAACTGCCATCGTCTTCCTCCTCCAAGGCCCGCTTTCCCCGTGTGCTATGATTGGTGCTGCCATTCTCCTTGCTTACTTCTTTAGGCCTAAAGGAAAGATGCCACTAGGATTAAAAAGGGAAGAAGGCTAGGTATCCTGCTAATACCCCAGAAGTTCTATTATAAATAATGGAGAACCAGTGGACTCACAGATCTGCTGTAGTAAAGTGGGGACTCATGGATACATTTTAATCTCAGTAGAGCCAGAAAATTGGAGAGGAAGAAGGGCAAAAGGATTTCAGAGGGATGAAGCATTATGTACTGAGTGAATGGTGAGAAAGATGTTCCTCTGCCTTTTACTTATAACTCTGGAATTCTGGGGTTTTCATTTTGAAGTCTTGACTACTGAACCAGCTATCAAATAAAAACTGCTAGAGATATAGAAAAGAGGAAGAGCTAGACCATCTCAATCATCAGATATAAATCAGAATTTCTGACTTATTAGTCAAGAATTTCCAAAAAGAGGCAGAAGGGAAATAGCCAACCAGTTTCAAGGAAAGCTAAACCAGGATTATCTATGTAAAAGACTACAGCCCACTCCCAATCTGAGTCACACAAGGCCAACCCTGGGCTAAGGTACTTGATAGCTCACCCAGGTTGGACATATGGTTGACAGATCCAATGAAAGAAAGGCAATCCTCCCTTGGGCTTCTCTCCTTCCTTCTGACTGGCCATTTCCTCCTGCCAAAGTAGAGGTGTGACTGGTGACCTTCGTTATCAGGACTGATAGACCTAGGTTCAACTGCTCCAGATTTCTTCAAGCCTCAGATCTAGTTTATCTAGAGTATCCAAGGGAGATACAGCTAATACTGAAGTCAGTTCCTTCCCAGGCTTCAATGGATACTCCCAAAAAGTACCTGACATCGTAGCTTCAGTTCTCTGCTAACATCAGCAATCCCTTCCAAGGTCTTCACTTTAGCCAGTTCTTCTCGAAGCTGTTGATGTATCTGTAGCCTAAAGGAGAAAAACAGATGCAAGCCCATTCCATTAAGACAGGCTTGTATTCTCTACTTCCCTTGGATGGATAGGAGGGAGGGAGGGAACTGAGTTGCTATACTACTTTTATGACATTAAGCACTAAATCACATTAGATAGGGTTGATGGAAATTGCAGTCATTTCTTCCTCTTCCCACACACCCATCTCAAATTACTCTATTACTAAAAGTCCCTTGAGACCTTCCATCTGCCTGTCATATGCTATTATTTTGCCCCTGCTGATATGCTGCAGATTAAGTGATTTCATGAACAATTTGGATCTCCCACTAGAGTTTACATTTTTAAAGCATAGGGATCATGTCTCCCAGTTCCTCTCTGATATTTAACCTTCAGTACTACCCTTTGGACACAATGAGTGTTCAATTGCACTACTCTCCAGAGAAACTCACGTATGATGCCACAGCTTGAAGAGGTGAGCCCGGACATAGGACAGGGGACAGGGATGCTGCTGAACAATCTCCAGATATTCCTCAGCCATCTCCCATACCAATGGGTTTCGACCTTCAAACAAGGCTGGGTTGTGTAGATTACCTTCTGGGAGATAAAAGAGAAACTCAGAGCTGTGACAATACAGAAGGCCAGTCTCCTTTAGTATTGATGGTAGATGAACTAGTTTCTGAAGACCTTAAACACAACTCAGTCTGTGACCAACAACAGAGAAGTACAGTAGAATAAATGTCCAAGTTCCACCCAACATAGTTCTAGCTAGTAAATTTTTTTCCCACCAGTATTTCCATGAGGAGAATGGCACTTGAAAAAAATAATCTAAACATTTCAATAAAAATTCAGGATGCTTACTCAGAAAAGTTCAAGCTGATACTACAATTCTCAGTAGCTAGAATGAAGACGACGAAAACAGTTGTAATGCACTAAGAACAGCTCCAAAATTAGCCACACTTCACAATCAGCTCAAGATAATAGCTTCCCTGACTCATAATAATGCTGACCTAGAGTTACTCATAGAAAACAGCCCAGACTTAATTAGAAATTGGTCACTAGGGAGCCTACCCCCAAGATAAGTCCTATTTGAAGAAAAACAGAATTTCAATCTTCTATTTAACGATGTTTATGTAAATATGGACCACATGGCATGGAGGATAGAAGGCTGGCTTTGGAGCCAAAAAAGATCTGGCTTCATGTCCTTCCTCTAACACATTCTGGCTATGTAACAAGTCACTTAACATCTAAGGTGTTAGGCAACACTCTAGGACTATACATTATAGGAAAGAGCTGATCTATCTTGCTATTTTGTTCTTGTTTGGGGAGTTCTGTGTGTCAATGAAGTAACAAGTCAGTTCACCATTCCCTCTCCCATAGGAAGACATGGAAAAGAGTCCCCGGGGATGGATATGCATAGAGAAGGTGCTAATTTGCACCAGGAGAGGAAGCAATCACACTGATGAAATCATACATCTGTCAAAGTATACAAACATGATCTGAGGAATAAGCAACTGGCTCTACTGTTATACCTTTAAAACTGTCTTCCAAATTTCTAAAGTCATCAGTGAGGGAAACATTTGGCTTTGCAGAATTTTCTCAAATTAGTATTTAAAAGGAACGAAGAATACACAACTTAAGACTTGGGGTTAGCATATACTTTAACCAACTGTAGTATGGTCTGCAGCCAAGCAAGAGTTCACAGGTTTATAGCTGGAACAAACACAATGTCCCAAAGCTATGAGATCAGCATTTCTTCTGCTCTCTATCCAGGCTGCTCAGAAGAAAAATCTCTTAACAATGTTAAACATATGGCACCACCTCCCAGTTACAGTAACAGGATAAAGTTCATAGGTAGAATATGCAATTGAATGAGCAGGAGACTCAACAGATCTAAAGAAGCCAAAGGTCTTAGCTGCACTCACTCATTAAGTGATTTCATGCACAATTTATGTCTTCCACCAAATTTTACACTGCTTTTTTAAAGCAAATTGAATTTTATTTCTTCCCAGATTTTACATTTCTAACATGTCTCTTAGTTCCTTTGTGTAACTTCCTTTCTACTATTCAATGCCTTGTATCACCCTTTGCACAAGTGAGTGTCCATATAGGATTAGGGGACAAACAGAGCCATAGAATCCTTACCTGCACTCATTACTCCATGAACCCCTGTTTCCTGGATGCACTTTTCTACATCATGGAGGTACTGGATGTTTCCATTTGCAAATACAGGGATATTAACTGCCTTTCTATTAAAAGAATTAGAAGAAAGTGGGCATGCTCAGGGTTTGGAAGAGAGAAATGACAATCCCTTTCTTACCACCACTCCTTTCATACTATAAGACCAGCTGAAACAGGCCACCAATGCCAATCACTATCCTGCTAAGAAAGTGGCTGTTCTGGGGCAACTAGATGGCACAGTGGAGAGTACCAGTCGTAAAATCGGGAGGACCCAAGTTCAAATTTGGCCTCAGACACTAAACATGTACTAGCTGCGTCACCCCAGGCAAGTCACTTAACCCTAGATGCCCCACAAAAATAAATAAATAATTTAATCCAAAACTTAATCTCTAAGTGCCTCTATTTTGTGGACAGACATGGTGGGGATGAGATGGGGGGAACAAGGACTGGAAAGGAGTGTAGGATTAAAGAATGATTCTGCTGCTCTATTTGTTATCTTACTACTGGTCATTGTTGCCTTTCCCTGATCAGCTTCCCCATTCTTTTTGGACAACAATGAAACTTGATGTTTTCTTTGTGACTGAGATGGATTATTAAAGAGAGATCTGGGACATAAAGGACATTTGGAGACTGAGAACTGTTTCTGGTCTATACTTGCATTCTCTCAACTCACATCCCTTATTTCCCTATGACAGGAGTACAGAAATATTCAGGGACTCATTTTTTCCACCAAAATTGAATCTCTCTCTCCTCACAACATTAACCAAATACTTACCGAACAGCCTTTATGTGCTCCCAGGATGCAATTCCAGATAGTGGACCCTTCTGTTCCTTGGTACGTCCATGAACAGTTAATAACTAGAACCAAAAAATGTTCCCAACAGACATTGGCTTTGAGAAGGCAGACAGCTGTTTGAAATTGCTGTTCTGTGATGCCCCTTACCACATTAAGTCTACAGAAAAATCCTTCTCTAAAGCATTCACTGGGAAGTCCTTAGGAAAAAAAAAACCTTCAAATTTGTCCCCAGTGAATGAATCTGGGTTTTGGAATTAGAATCCCCTACTGATAATTAAGTGGCCAAGTGTTTTTAACACAAGCAGAGAAGACGTCTTTCTGTGAATAAGAGGTAAACAATATAACAAGATAAAACATTACATTAAATTCAGAGCAAGAGTTACTATGACTATAGGAGAATCTTGCTATTTGCTATAATTCACAATCTGGCAAATTACAAATACATCACTGACAAGAGGATTTAGATATGGAAATTTCAAAAGTATTTTGGGATAGGGAATAAGCATTTATATGATCCTACTATATGTGCCAGGCACTGTGCTAAGAGCTTTACAAATATTACTTCATTTGATCCTCACAACATTCCTACAAGTGCACTGTACAATTGGGGAAACAAAAGCAGACAGAGTTGAAGTAACTTGAAGATCACACAGCATTTCTAATGTAACTTGAAGATCACACAGCTGTTCAGTATCTGAGACTGGATTTGAATTCTGGTCTTTGTAGCTCCAAGGCCAGTGCTCTAACCCTTTCACCATTATTTCATATTCCTTGTATTATTTAGCATATGCCTTACACATAGCAGGAACTCAAATATTTGTTAAATTAAGGAAGTGGGTATTTTGGCTGCAGGAGAACAAAAATGTGAATTTGAAATGTGAATAAAAATGTGGAAGAGGTAAAAGCAGACAGTATAAAAAGGCAAAGACAGAAAAGCAAAAAATCTGTGCCTCTTGACTGATGATAAGGGTAACTGGAAAAATCTGGAAAAGGCATGGACAGTAATAGATGTAAAATGGGAACAGACGAAGGATGTTCTTGATAAGACCAATATTCAACCCAGAAAAGGAGGGAGGGAGAAAGAGGGAGAGAGAGAAAGAGTATCAACAAGGATTATATTATTTCTGGCAAGTCAGTAAATTATCAAAGAAACTAGTTTTAAAAAAAAGAAAAGAAAAGAAGCCCTCTATAAATGCTAGAATAAAGAACCAAAAAAATTATTTTAATGTCTTAAACTCAATAATTTGCTGGAGTGGAAACAAGATCCACTCAAAACTCCTTTGATTTATTTCTGTTTCTGTGATTCATTTTAAGACACAAAGCAAGTTGTTTCACTTCTCTGCCTTAGGCTTCCCTGGAAGGAATACATATTATTAACATCAAAGCACATCAGCATTGGAAGCGATCTTACCTATTACTTAGGTCTTGTCAGTAGTAAGACTAAGACCAGAACTCAGGTCATGTGATTCCCTGTTCAGTAATCTTTTCACTGTACCAAAGACACCTGATTCCTACTGATTTGTTTATGAAATTCTATTTGGACAAATGAGGGTTTGGCTCATCTCTAAGATACTAAAAACATAACTACTGCCTAAAAAATTATTCTTTTCTTCAGTGAGAAAAAAACCCAAAGCCTAGGTCTGGAAGAAATTATTTTTGTCTTAAAGTTACATGCTCAGAACAGATGAATGGCAAAAGTGAATGCATGTAAAACAGGGGTGGAACCAAGTTAATAGTCAGACTTAAAGAGCTCAAAGTATCCTCTCCATAGTTAAAAAAGCAGTCCATGTTTTGCTTAGGTACATATTGCCTCCTCCAAATTTTGGTCACAGCAACACTGAGCTACTCTGGATTTGGTTCATGGCTGGACAGCAGTAGGAAACCTTACAAGCACTAAGAGATGGCTCTAAACAATCACCCATCATGTCGTCCACTGTGTGCTAAAGGAAGGAACTAACATTTAAGGTATGAAGAGAGATCAGACATCAAAATGTCTTTTTGAGAGGGCAAGCATGAAAGCAATCAAAGCAAGCATGAAGAAAGGATAGAACTTTGAGGAAAGGTGAGGCTGAGGCTCTCCAAGAAGTTGCCTTTTTTTTCTTTGTGGTATTTTGTCTTGGGTTGCATGAATGAGGTTAGGGATCAACTTGAATTCTGAAATATCTTAAAAGTTCAGGAAACATTGCTGAATCCCTGATCCTAGGTATTACCAGCAGAAATTATCTCCTGCCTCACCTGGCAGCCAGCTTTCTCCAACAACTGAGCATATTTCACAGTCTTGTCAATTTCTGGGAAGACACGGATTTTACAGGTGACTGGAACAGAGAGTTTTTCATGTGCCAGCAGAACTAGAAAAAATCAGAGAAGGATGCTAGCAATGTGCATAAATTTAAAGGGGAAAGGGGGACTGGGACACAGAGAATTTTAGTGATTTGTCTAAGGTCACATAGTGTTACCAGTAAAGCTAGGATAAGAGGCCAGGTTTCTTGATTCTCAGGAAGTATTCCTTTTACAAGCTCATATCTGGATAGTTATGAAGAATGTTCACTCCCTGCCTCAGAAGACTTTATTCACTCATTTCTATGAATCCAATACCCCAAATAGTCTAACAGTTGTATCAAGTTTCCATCTTACAGAAGGAAAAATTGACTCAATACAATAAATGGTTCAAGCAAGTGACAGAGGCAGGTTATCATGCAGAATGAGTTTCATTCATTTCTATTATACTTAGCAGTGATCAACTTACTCATTTTCTGGAGCAGATCCCACTCTTCTTGTAAGAAGGCTCCATAATGACCTATGGAAAAGGAAATATACCAAGCTAGTATAAGTAGAATGGTAAGTAGGACATAGTCCACCAGGCACACATTTACTCTCCTTCCTCCCACTTCTCTCCATCTAAATTATACCTATGTCCAAACTACAGATATTGTCCTATGTTGACTTTTGAGAAACAAGCTTACATAAATTTAGCTCATAAAACTGGGACACTGATACATTGTTGGTGGAACTGTGAACAGATCCAACCATTCTGGAGAGCAATTTGGAACTATGCTCAAAAAGTGCATACCCTTTGACCCAGAAATGTTTCTATTGGGCCTATATCCAAAGAGATCTTAGAGAAGGGAAAGGGACCCACATGTGCAAAAATATTTGTGGCAGCCCTTTTTGTAGTGGCTAGAAACTGGAAACTGAATGGATGCCCATCAATTGGAGAATGGCTGAATAAACTATGGTATATGAATGTTATGGAATATTATTGTTCTATAAGAAACGACCAGCAGGATGATTTCAGAGAGGCCTGGAGAGACTTGCATGAACTGATGCTGAGTGAAATGAGCAGAACCAGGAGATCATTGTACACGGCAGCAAAAAGACTATATGATGATCAGTTCTGATGGACATGGTTCTCTTCAACAATGACATGTTTCAAACCAGTTCCAGTTGTTCAGTGATGAAGAAAGCCATATACACCCAGGGAAAGGCCTATGGGATCTGAGGGTGAACCACAACATTGCATTTTCATTCTTTGTATTGATGTTTGCTTGCATTGTTTTCCTTCTCAGATTTTTTTTTCTTGTAGATCCAATTTTTCTCGTACAGCAAGATAACTGAATAAATATGTATATACATATTCGATATGTCAAGTATTTTAACATAATTAACATGTATTAGACTTCCTGCCATCTAGGGGAGAAAGTGGAGGGAAGGAGGGAAAAATTTGTAACAGAAAGCTTTGCAAGGGTAAATGATGAAAAATTACTCATAAATATGTTTTGCAAATAAAAAGCTTTAATAAATAAATTAATTTTAAAAAATAAAAATAAATTTGGCTCATAAAAAATATTTTTAAAATGTACATTGTCACTTTTCTCTCCTAATGATGGAATACTGGGTGATGGGAAAACATAGGAAATATAACATATGGTGTGGATACAAATCTAGATCATAGGTAACTCATTTGTTAGCAAGCTCAAGTTAAAATAATTTAACCTGTTCTGAAGATTCCGTTTCATTTTTATTCTGTTACAACATCCAAATACATTTATTTAGGGTCTAATTGTAAGCAACATTGTGATATCTGCTATACAAAGAAAATTATTGATTTTTTGTACTTCTGTTTATATATTTTGAAAAATGACAGCAGACAGGGAGATCTTAGAAAACACTAGTCCTTCTCCCCCATATATAGCTGGAAAAAATTAGTGAATCTTATTTGTCAATTTAGGTAAAAGTACTGAAGATATATTTATATATTGTTGGCAGAATGTTTTTGGAGAACAATATCATCAGTTATAAAAATTATCATACTTTCTGAGTCCAAATTCTGATTACTGGGAATATACCCTAAAAACATTATCAAAAAGGAGAAAAAAAAACTAACTGCTAAAAATATTCAGTATAACAGCATTTGTAATTATGAGAAATTGTTAACAACCCAACTTTCCAACTGAGGAATAGATGAACAAATTGTAATAGAGCAAAATACTGTAATACTACAATATAATTAAAAATGGAAAATAAGAAAGAAAAAAGAAATATGAGGATAGGGACTGAATCTATGATTTCACTGATATAAGAAACTCTTGGGTAATCAAACTACCAATGCAAGTCAGCTCAACTACTGAAATAAATTATATCTCCTAGAGAGCAAAATGATTTTGTAGAGAAGATAATCTCTATTTTCTTTTCTTTTTTGCTGAGATAATTGGGGTTAAGTGACTTACCCAGGGTCACACAGCCAGGAAGTGTTAAGTATCTGAGGCCAAATTTGAACTCAGGTCCTCCTGACTTCAGGGATAGTGCTCAATTCACTGCGCTACCTAGCTGTCCCAATAATTTCTATTTTCAAAAAAGAATGTACTTTTACTGGAGTGAATACTTATTACTTTATAGATGAAAAAATCAAAAACTGAAAAAAAAATAGTGACTTGATCAAGTTCATATAAGAAGTCTGAATGAGAGGAAGGAAGAAATTCTAGATGCTCTTCTCTGGGCATCTAAATCATACTGTGTTGTTAAAATAAAGGACTTCAAAAGGAACAAGATTCTGCCACCTCGGGAGCCAGGGAAGTTTTAGGCTTCTCTTAATTACCTTTTTCATAATGGCTCCTATTTGCTCTTACCTCTCTTGGCAATCATTTGAGGGCAGCCCAAATTCAGATCTATGGCATCACAATAATCTTGAGCCAGAAGAGCTGCCTTGACAAACACCTCTGGATCATTGGCACAGAACTGGAAAAGACATGTTGTCAGTCCATCATACTCATCAGAGCCAAGCCCACAGGAAGGTACAATACAAGGCCTGTATTTTCATAAGCTGTTGTGACTTCAAAGGAATGAATCTGACCTTCGGTTGTCTTATACAGCAGTATTTCTTAGAAGTAAAATTCTGTAGCTTGTTGATAGATTACAAAGATCTTCTAGGTTGCTTCTTATAAAAGAAATTCAAACTCTATACTTTTGTTTCCTGTCTGATTTTCATATAATTAATAAGATCCAGCTACTACCTCTTTGACAACACATGAATAAAGCAGAATAATTCTTCCCATTCAATCTGCTGAAGATGTGAGCATGTAGAGATGGGAAGAGCAGTGTTATGTGTGGCTAAATAGGGTTAGAAAGAATAAAGTAGCCCGTATGTTTTCATCTGACCAAAGACATCTGTGCAACAAAATGCTTTTCTAGAATCTTTGGATTCCTTTTGATAAGTAATCCTCCAGCAACACACTATCACCAGTGATTCTCTTCTAGTTTTTTCACTGATTTAGTTCTTTGAACTTGTTTCTTCTTGATGAAATTTGGAAGTAGTTTCTGGGAATGCTATTGGTTTCAAACCCCTACTGATTACTGAAAAAGTTCTCATGTGAGATTCTCTACTTGGAACAACAGATGTGATATTATTAGGAAACAAGCATTACCCCTTCCCTACTTTAGACTCTAAACCTCCAAAAACATGCTTGTCTCCAAAATCTAGACTTTATTACCTGTACAATAAGAGGGCGATCTTCAGGACACACATCACAGTACAGATTCTCCTTTCGATAGTTGGCATCTCGAACAAACACTTGAGCATGTAACATAGGTGTGTAGCATAATTGAGCTCCATGGCGACGACTCAATAGTCTCCAAGCCAGTTCACTTTGATCTACCATAGGGGCAACTACATAATGTGCCCCCTTCAAAGTATGTCTCCAGAACTCAAATCCCTGAAGCTTTGGCATCTTTTCAAGACTGAAAGTCAGAGGAAAGAAAATGAAAGACCCTCAGTTTCCAAGGAAAATAAAAAAAAAAAAAAATCCCTGCATCAAATTCAGCTGAGAGGGATGAAATCTAAGCCCCATAGAAATCAACAATCAATTATAAAATTGGAATTTATAAGGAATATATATGTGTGTTTATATATATATATATAAAATTTATTTTCTCTTTTCTCGATGATGGTTTTTGAAAAGCTTTCTCAAGAATTAACTAACTCCCTCTTAGCTCCTCCCACCCCTTGGAAAGAATCAGAGATTCCTTCAAAGAATTGTTTAATTTTACCAGTGATATACTATGAGGTCTTAAGCAAATTACTTATCCTCTGTGTTTCATGATCTCTATAGGAAAATAGGAACAAGTATTCCTTGTAGGGATATTGAAAGAGCAAATGTCAATATGCTTTAAGTTTTTTGGCAGAAAGATGTTAAGGAAACTCAAAGTGTTACTTATTTGTTATTAATTCATAAGATTCTGAATGATATTCTGCATTCCCTCTCACATCTTCTTTACAAAAGTGTCTTTTGCTGCCATAATGAAAGCAACAAAGAATAAAATTCTTTCATATATTGTGTCTAGTCAGGGATGGTCCTTCCCTAAAGCTATTTAATTAGTGATGGAGACAAAGACATTATCAAAATATGAAATAGCAAAAGAACAGACTGTAAGGAATCATTTCAAGAAAATACCTGTCCTTTCCTAAGAACAACTCATTCTAGTTTTTGTAATACTAAGTTATCTGTTTAATAATTGGACAAGTACCAATTTGGATAGTTTACAAATAAAACAGCATATTCAAAAGTTTCATAACATTACTATAGAGTTTATGTTTACAAGGGTACCTGACACTCACTTCTCTATCATTTCTAAAGAGAGAAATTAACAGGGAAAGATATTAGACAATCACATTTAATCTACCCACATGGTCCATTGAACTGACTCAGGGGATATGTAAAGGGTGGCAAGGAGGCTCAGAAGCATGTGGAGGAGGAGGGCATAGGGAGAGCGACTAAAATCTTCCTCTAGGTAGTAATAATAATAATGGCTAACATTTACATAGCACTTACTATGTGCCAGGTATTGTGCTAAGCATTTAAAATCATTATTTAATTTGATCCTTAATAGAGAATAACTCTCAGAAAGGTTTACCAAAATAATAACCTAAACAAAAGAGGTTATAGAAGAACATATCCATTTGAATACTAGTTTCTACAAAAAACATAATACCTGCCATAACAAATCCCACCCAGTTTACAACTCAAAAGTTCCTAGCCATGCTGTCTTGGGGAGAAAGGAGGTAAGGAAAAAAAACATTTGAACACCAAGTTTTACAAAAATGAATGTTGAAAAGTATCTTTAAATGTATTTGGAAAAATAAAATTGGGGGGAAAAGTTTCTAGCAAATAAATGGTAAGTTGATGGGATGGTACCAAAGGTCAACATATTCTATCCACATCTCACTATTTGTTTTTCCCTTCCTATGAGGACCCATTGGGCCAGGAGTTCCATTTGACGGGGAGGGAGAGGACTGTTGGCTCTCCAAACCAGCAGCCTTCTGGGGCACATAGCACCTAAGCAGGCTCCGTCTGAACATTAAGGGCCGGGGGAGGGGGTGAAGGCTGGACCATACGAATCCGAACATCAGATTTTGTGTTGTTATCAAAAAGCAATCTCTCGTCAACCCCTAACCTCACTCTCCTCCTCAAAAATCCCCACAAAGTCTCCTAATCTAGGGTCTTTTTTCTTGACATAAGACCTTGAGCTGCCCTGCCGAGCTGCCAAGTCCTAGGCTGTTAGCCATTGGTTTTCATTTGTCAGGAAGCTAGTGGGCCAAGAGCAGAGGGAAGCCTCTTTGGGGCTTAAGAGGTCCTTTCATGCTCAGCAAGCCTACACACGCACCCTTCTCTGTCCCGGAAGCCTGCCTTTCAAGTGTTTGGGAGACTGTCAGGACTCCAGGAGGGCTCTTGGAGAGGACTTGGAAAGACTGGTTCTTTTTCTCAGTCAAGATTATGAGGAAAGGGGAGGGGCACTTATGCACAACCCAGTGCCCTTACTGCCCTAGGAGAAGCTGCGCTGGGTTGCAAGTAGGCAAGTCCTGCTTTCTTAAAGCTCAGGGAGCCCAGCAATCTTTCGGAATCAGGGGTCCTCTGGCACGAGGCCAGTTACCAGGGACAGGGACCTCCCACCTGCACGCGTTTCTTTCCCTTCTCCCCACCTCGCACCGCCCTCCTGGGAGTACGCGTTCCCTCCCGGCCCTACCCCAATCGCGCGGCCCTCCCGCGAGCACGCACGCGCTCTCTTCCTCTCCCTCTCCCTCCCTCCTCCCCCACCCCCCCCAAGTCCCTAGCCTCTCGAGCAGTCCTCTGGACAGCACGCACGCGCTCTCTTCCAGCCCCATCCCCTAGAGCGCGCTGCCCCAGCCGTAGTTACCCGCCTCTCCCCCAGTGGCTCCGGGAGCTCTGTCAGGGCCCGTAGCCACCACCTATAGGATCCGCGGCTCCTGTCGCCGTTTGCGGCTCGGCCTCGAACTCCAGCCCCGCCGTTAACCCGCTGGCCCTCGCCGCCGCCGATGACCCGGCATTGTAGTCGGGGCCATACCTCTGCACGGAGGCGGCCGGACGGTGTCTCCACTATCCGGCTCCGGGCGGCTCCCTGGTGCAGTGAGCAAAAGAGTCCCCCGGAAACAGCTCTCGTCACAAGGAAGGCCCGGATCAGGCAACCTAGAGTGCCGAGTTCCGGAAGGTGAGGAGGCATCTCGTTCCTGTAGTCATTCATTTATCGAGAAACCTTTAGCCAGTTCTCCTGTCAAGAGTCCCTTCTTTCCCGAATTTTAGCCGAAGGAGGCATACAGTTAATGGCAAACTGTGACCATGAGTGTCCATAGATTGCAAAGGGAGCTGCCACCTATGAGTTGTGTTCTTCTCTAGTCCTCAATTTTCTCATCTGTAAAATGAAGCCATTGAGTTATAAGGAACCCTAAAGTTCCTTCCAGATCAGGGGCAAATAAGGTGGCACGGTGGCTTCCTAGCTGTATGTGACCCTGGGGAGGATACTTTTTTTTGGTTTTAGTTTTCTGTTACTTTATTTCTCTTATGAGTATATTCATTTTTAAATTTAAGCTTTTTATTTTTCAAAGCATATGCGTGGACAGTTCTTCAACATTAGCCCTTGCAAAACCCTGTGTTCCAACCACCCCCCCCATTTCCCCATGCCTTCCCCTAGATGGCAGGTAGTTCAATATATAATTAAACATGGTAGAAATATATGTTAAATCCAATATATGCATACATATTTATACAATTATTGTGCTGCACAAGAAAAAAAAAGAGAAGCAAAACAAAATGCCAGTAAATAACAACAAAGAGTGAAAATGCTATGTTGAAGTCCACACTCAGTTCCCACAGTCCTCTCTCTGGGTGTATATGGCTCTCTTCATCACTGAACAATTGGAACTGGTTTGAATCATCTCATTATTGAAGAAAACCAAGTCCATCAGAATTGATCGTCATATGGTATTGTTGTTGCCATGTATAATGATCTCCTGGTTCTGCTCATTTCACTCAGCATCAGTCCATGCAAGTCTCTCCAGGCCTCTCTGAAATCGTCCTGCTGGTCGTTTCTTACAGAGCAATAATATTCCATAACATTCATATACCATAATTTATTCAGCCATTTTCCAATTGATGGGTATCCAATCACTTTCCAGTTTCTAGCCACTACAAAAAGGGCTGCCACAAACATTCTTGCACATGTGGGTCCCTTTCCCTCCTCTAAGATCTCTTTGGGATATAGGCCCAGTAGAAATACTGCTGGGTCAAAGGGTATGCACAATTTGACAACTTTTTGAGTATAGTTCCAAATTGCTCCTGAGGAGGATACTTAAACACTTACTTGCCTCAGTTTTCCTATCTGTAAAATGGGAGTGGTATGGTACCTACCTCCCAGGGTTATGAAAATGAAATTATAATTGTAAAGTGTTCTGCACACCTTATCTATGTATATATTAGCTACCATTATTCTCAGTAATAATCAGTAATCATCAATAAACTAGGAGAGATTATGCTTTCTGAAGTGTTGAAGGAAATATTTGTATTTTTTTTCTTGGCATATCTTTGATCAATCCATAAACATTTATTAAGTGCTTAATGTGTGCCAGGCTATGTGATAAGAGCTAGAGATACAAAAGGATGGCCCCTGTTCTCAAGGAAGGGCACTAGATGGTGAAGTGGATAGAGTGTTGGGTTTGAAGTCAGGAAAACTCATCTTCCTGGATTCAAACACTATGTGAACCTGGGCAAGTTTGATTAAATTTGCTCATCTGGAAAATGGGCTAGAGAAGGACATGGCAAACCATTCTGTTATTTTTACCAAGAAAACCACAAATGGTTTTTATCTCAAGAGTTTTTGATTCTTGAAGAGTTTTTGACTCATGAAGGGTTTTTGATTCATGAAGAGTCAGACACAACTGAGCAACAACTTATATGCAACATATATCACTCCAGATACCAGGCTGAACAAATCAAAAAGATTATCAGAGAAATATCAATAATAAGATATCTAAATGATACTACTTTGATGGCAGGAAGTGAAGAAGAATTAAGAAGTCTCTTGAGAGTGAAAGAGGAAAGTGTAAAAGCCAGCTTGAAGCTTAACATTTAAAAAAAAAAAAAAAAAAACACACCACTGCCATTCTTTGTCAACTGGTCCCATTAATATTTTCTGGCAAATAGAGGGAGAAATGGAAGTAGTGTCAGATTTTATATTAGACTCAAAGCTCACTGCAAATGGCAATGGCAGCCATGAAATGGCAAATCTGGACAACTGAAAGGCAGAGACATTACCTTGCCAACAAAGGTCTGTGTATGATCAAAGCTAAGGTTTTTCCAGTAGCAATGCATGGCTATGAGAGGAAAGCCAAGTGCTGCAGAATCAACACTTTCAGGTTGTGACATTGAAGAATTTGGACAACAAGATCAAATCAGTCAGCATTTAAAAGAAAGTAACTCAGACTATTCACTAGTAGGTCAATAATGAAACTGAAGCTCAAAAGCTTTGGTCATATAATGAGAAGACAGGGCTCATTAGGAAAAGACTCTGATGTAAGAAAACTGGGAAAATAGAATGGGGCTAAGTCATAAAGGACTTTGAAAGCAAAATTGAACATTTTTAAAAATTTGATCCTAGAGGTGATAGGGAGTCAATGGATTTTATTAAGAAGTGTATCATGTCTGATTTCTCTTGTGCAGCAAGAGAATTGTATAAATATGGTTATACATATTGAATTTAACATATATTTCAACATGTATAATATATGTATTGGATTGCTTGCCATCTAGGGGTGGGAGGAAGGAAGAGAAAATCTGAAACACAAGGGTATACAAGGGTCATTGTTGTCAAATTATCCATACATATGTTTTGAAAATAAAAAGCTTTATTTAAAAGAAAGAAAGGAAAGAAAGAAAGAAAAGGAAAGGAAAGGAAAGAGAAAGAGACAGAGAGAAAGAAAGAAAGAAAGAAAGAGAGAGAGAAAGAGAGAGAGAGAAAGAGAGAGAGAGAAAGAGAGAGAGAAAGAGAGAGAGAAAGAGAGAGAGAGAGAGAGAGAAAGAGAGAGAGAGAGAGAGAGAGAGAGAAAGAGAGAGAGAGAGAGAGAAAGAGAGAGAGAGAGAGAGAGAGAGAGAGAAAGAGAGAGAGAGAGAGAGAGAGAGAGAGAGAGAGAGAGAGAAAGAGAGAAAGAGAGAGAGAGAGAGAGAGAGAAAGAGAGAGAGAGAGAAAGAGAGAGAGAGAGAAAGAGAGAGAGAGAGAAAGAGAGAGAGAGAGAAAGAGAGAAAGAGAGAAAGAGAGAAAGAGAAAGAGAGAAAGAGAGAAGAAAGAGAGAAAGAGAGAAAGAGAGAAAGAAAGAAAGAAAGAAAGAAAGAAAGAAAGAAAGAAAGAAAGAAAGAATGTGTCATGGTTATATCTGATGGCCGAATGCTTTGTAGGAAGATTAGAGCTAGGAGAGACTTGAGTCAGGTGGATCCACTAGCAGGTTATTATAACAGTCTAGGTATGAGATGAGGGTCTGTACTATAGTGGTGCAGTATCAGAAAAGAGAAGAGGGTGTACATACAAGATGTTGGAGAGATGAAATAGATAGGCCTAAGAAATAGATTGGATATGGAGGTTGAGAGAAAGTGAGCTGTTGAGGATAATTCCTATGTTACAAACCCAAGAGGGTGGGAAGATGGTATTGCCCTCTATAATGGGGAGAGTTTAGGGAGAAAATAATGAATTCTGTTTGGGGAATATTGATTTGAAGAAGTTTACTGAATATCGAGTTAGAGATGTCTAAAAATTAATTGGATGTCAGCAGAGAGGTTGAGGTGATAAATAGGCAAATTTAAGACTCATCAGCATAGAGATAGCAATTTAATTCATGGGAACTGATAAAGTCACTTAGGAAAATAGAAAGCCAAGAAAAGGGGACACCCAGGAGTAGAGGTGTGATATGAAGGAGGTTCTAGCAAAGGAAAATTGAGAAGGAGCTGTCAGGTAGGAAGACAGTAACTAAATATCACTTTGTTAAAACTGTTCATTGTTAAGGGCTTAAATGGAATTTGGGTGCTAGTGACGGGCCCTCTGGAATAGGGGCAATGTGACTGGTGGGGGTCAAGCAAATAGCAGAGAGATACTCCATATGCCCTGGAGAGCACCTGAGAACCCTGAGGGGAAAATATAGCACACCTGACCCTGGGTAGATCCAGAGTAGAACCAGAGCATACCTGCTATATTACTTTTACACCCTTGTGTAGGATAGCCTGAAGTGGTTAGGGACTTGAAGCCAAGAAACCAGTTTGGAGATTATGGCAATAATTTAGGCAAGAAGTCACAAGGACCTGAATTCTTTATGAAAAGAAGAGGTCAGATGTGAGACATTGTGAAGGTACAAATAACAAGGTCTGGCAAATGATTGGATATGAAGGTCAAGAAAGGGAGGAGTTAAATTTGTATATCTGAAAGGAGTGTAGTGAGTACCAACTATTAAAATTTTACTATGTGTTTCTTCCTATAATTATACTTGGTATATAGTTGATTGATTTGATAACATGCAGCCATTTGCTGCATGATAAGTTTTACTAATTCATTGTCTATGGTGCCTTTATGTTCTTTATATTGCTTTATTTCTCTCTCTCTTTTTTTTTTTTTTTTTGCTGAGGTTAAGTGACTTGCCCAGGGTCACACAGCTAGGAAGTATGCAGATTTGAACTCAGATACTCCTGGCTTCAGGGCTGATGCTCTATCCACCTAGCTGCCCCTTATTTCTGTCTCCTTTTAATCATGTCTATTTTTGCTCTTGCCTTGACTGAGGTCAGGATGGCTATCCTTGCTTTACTTTTTTTTTTCCACTTAAAGCATGATAGATTTTTGTTCTAGCCCCTAATGTTAACCCTTTGTGAAGTTTTATATTTCAAGTATGATTTTTTTTTGTAAACAGCACATTGCTAGATTTTATTTTCTAATCCTTTCCACTATTCTATTTATGGGTGAGCGCATCCTATTTGGGTTCATGTCTGTGATTGTTTTTGTTTTTGTTTTTGTTTTTTTAAAGCTTTTTATTTACAGAACATATGAATGATTTTTCTACATTGACTTTTGCAAAAACTTTTTTGTTGTTGTTCCAAGCTTCTCCCCTCCTTCCCCCACCCCCTCACCCCTAGATGACTGGTAATCTAATACATGCTAAGTATGTTAAATTATAAGCATGTCTGTGATTGTTAATTGTGTATTTCCTTCCATCCTATCTTCTTATACTTTTTTTTCCTTCTCACTCTGGAAGGTCTCTTCATCCTTGTACCTTCTCACCCTGAATTATCCCTCCATTCCAACTGTCCCTTCCTCTAATTGGTTATGAGTACCTAGACTCCCTCATTCTTCTCCAGGCCTTTTTCCTGATTTCACAGACTCCCTTTTTACCATGCTTTTACCTGCTTAAACCTTTCCTTCCCTTCCTTCCATCGAGACTCTCTTCAGCTTTTTTTGTATTGTCCTTCCCTTCAATTGTAAACTTCTTGGAGGTCGGGACTCTTTTTGCTTTTATTTGTATTTTCAATACTTAGCACTGTGCTTAGAACATAGGAACCACATAATAAATGCTAGTTAACTTGACTCTGTCCCTCTCTCTCCCTTTGTAAAATAAGGTGGTTGTAGTGAAAGAAGAGTATGTTCCACATAAATGATTGTAATTAGTGTTCTGCTTCCACTCCACTGCTCCTTTTCTTTCGCTCTTATCTAAGGCATTTATTATTGATTCTTGTCCTTCTCTTTTTTTTATTCCTTTCTTTACAATGTATTTTTCAAAGTTTACTTTGTTTTGATTATGACTAATCCCTCCCCAATTCTGCCCACTCCCTCTCCTTGCTTGTTTCCCTTTTGTTTAATGTCTTTGTGTGTTCTACCTTCCTATTTAGTTGGATGAAAGTAAAGTTCCTCTTGCCACTAGCCTTTCCTCCATGATTGTACACTCTTCTTTTCATGCATTCTGATTCCCTAATATAATAAGTTTTCCCTCTTTCTTCTCTTTTTCTCCCCAATGTATTCTTTTTCTCCTTCCTTTTCTTTTTTTCTCATAAGATCATAAAAACAGAATAAAAATACCATATCTATCATTTATTTAACTTTCTGTGACCTTTTAAAGCATTAGGATTCTCCCCTTGTTAGAACATAAGCTTTTTGTTATTGTATAGCTCCTTTTGGTTTAAATGTATTTACCTTTTTATGTTTTTCTTGACTCCTGTGTTTGTATTTCAAAGTTTCTACTCAGTTATGGCCTTTTCATCAAAAAATGATGGGAAATCTTCTATTGCCTTGTAGAATTATTCTGTTTTATAGAGCAAGTTTTTTTTTAATTGTAAACCTTTTATCTTTTGCTTTTGAAAATGTCTTATTCCAAGATTTCATTTTCTTTATGGTGGTAGATGCCTTATCTTCTGTAATCCTGCTGATTCTGGTTTCTTGACACTTGAGCTCACTCTGCTTGCAATCATTTTTCTTTCCCTTTGAAATTCTAGATTTTGGATTTGATATTAATGGGAGTTTATGTTTTGGGGGGTTTCTTATAGTAGGTGAAGACCTTCTAGTTTCACTCAGTCATTTGTATTTTTTTAATCACCAATGATTCCTTGAAATAAGCTATTCAGTATTTTTTAAGGGAATGGTTTTAAGGGAATCTGGTAATTCTTTAATCTTCTTTAACTTATTTTTTCATGTCAGTTGGTTTTGATAGTAAATATTTCATATTTTCTTCTACTTTTTTAAATTTTTATATTTTGTTTCAATATTTCTTGCCTCATAGAGTTATTGATTTGTTTCATCCATTCTAATTTTCAGGAAGTCTGATACTTGGGCAAGGTTTACCAATTTTCTACTAAACTATATTTTCTTTCTAATTCTTTCCCTTTGTTGCTCTTGTTTTATTTATAATTTTATTTTGTCTCCTGCTCATTTCTTCCAAGACGCTTATGGGTTTTTTGACCAAGCTATTTTTTTTTCTCTGCAGCTTTGTTTGTAGTTGTTTTAGAATTATTTTCTATTTCTGTGGTTTTGTCTTTACCATTCCTAGACTTACAAAAAAGTATTTATTGTCAGTGTCTCCTTGTGCTTACTAATATTTCCAGCTGAATCTCTTCATTTGAGACTTTGAGTTTAGCCCAGGCTCTGTGCCTTCCTGCCTTCTTAGATAGAATAGTAGGGGACTGCTTGCTTCTGATCTGTATTATCTAGACTCCTATTGATTCTCAATTTTATTGTTCCTAGAGCATCTGTACTAAGATTGCTGAAAGATTGTAGGCCCACCTGTGTCATCAGGGCTTAGAGGGCCCTTGATGAGATCTGTGTACTATACACTTTCAGAGCTCTTGAATCATTCCAGTCTGAACAACAGATTTTTAGGCTAGTTCCTATCCTCACATCCATGGTCTACATGCTGTGGGTATATGACCCACCTTGAAGCTTCCTTAGGGAACTCTGCTTCTTTTTCCTGAATATAGTTTCTAAGGACCATGCTCATCCTTCTTTTCTGCTAGGATCTCTTCTATTGTCCTTGATGACTTGTAGCTGTCTTTTTGTGCTGACCAGGGGCTGAACCAAGGTACTTACTGTTCTTTCTTGTTGAATTTCTTGATCTTAATGAAGGTAGCTAAGTGGTGCAGTGGTTAGAAAATGGCCTGGAAGCCCTTTTTGTAGTGGCTAGAAACTGGAAATTGAATGGATGCCCAGCAGTTGGAAAATGGCTGAATAAATTATAGTATATGCATGTCATGGAATATTATTGTTCTGTAAGAAACAACCAGCAGGATGATTTCAGAGAGGCCTGGAGAGCCTTGCATGGACTGATGCTGAGCGAAATGAGCAGAACCAGAAGATCAATATACAAGGCAACAACAAGACTATATGATGATCAATTCTGACGGACATGGTTCTCTTCAACAATGAGGTGATTCAAACCAGTTTCAGTAGTTCAGTGATGAGGAAATCCATCTACACCCAGGGAGAGGCCTGTGGGATCTGAGTCTGGACCACAACATAGCATTTTCACACTCTATTGATGTTTGCTTGCATTTTGTTTTCCTTCTCAGTTTTTTTTTTTCTTTCTAGATCCGATTTTTCTTGTGCCCCAAGATAACTATTAATATGTATACATATATTGGATTTGTCATATATTTTAACACAGTTAACATGTATTGGACTACCTGCCATCTGGGGAGAGAGTGGGGGGAAGGAGGGCAAAATTTGGAACAGAAAGTTTTGCAAGAGTCAGTGTCAAAAAATTACCCATGCATATGTTTTGCAAATAAAAAGCTTTAATAAAAAAAGAAAAGAAAAAAAAATGGCCTGGAATTCAAAACATCTGGCCTCAGACTCTTGCTAGTAAATAATTCTATGCTCCTGGACAAGTCACTTAAACCTCTGTGTGCCTCAGTTACTTCAACTATAAAATGGAAATAATAATAATACCTACTTTGCAGGACTCTTGTGAGGATCAAATGAAATATTGATAAAACACCATAAAGTACCTTCCTTGTTTCTTTATTTCCATTGACTCTTCAATCACTCTTTTTGGATCTTTATTTAGGTACTTAATGAGAGTTAGGCTGTTCTGCTTCTCTTTGTTTTGCCATCTTATCTGGAACATAAGTTTCTATTTCTGAGAATTGATTTCTGTGAAGAAAAAATGGTTTTTAAAAATTAATTTGAAGCCTGAAAATATGTAAAATTTGGGAATGTCATTTCTGTCTCTGTCTGTCTCTTTCCTCTCAATATTTGCTGGTCCTCTACATAATGATGAAGAAAATTGTCTTTTGGACTTTAAAGTTCCAAATTAATTTTGGTTAAAAGGGTACATGTATATGCATATTTTTATATGAATTTGTCTAAATAATTTCTGTTCCATATAGAACAGCAAACGTTACCTGAGGCTTTTCCATCCTCACCAGAATGAAAAGATGATAATTTTATAACAGTTTATTTGAAATTTATTTTATTAGTCCCATTTTACCAATAAGAAAAGTAAAGTAGCTAGCAAGGAAGTGACTTGTCTAGGGTCACACAGTTATTAAGTGTCTGAAGCCAAATTTAAATTTGTCTTCCATTGTACCATCTAAAATAATGTTATAAATGTCAGCAGAGACTTGTGCAGCTTTTGGATCTATCAAAAATCCTGTCCTTATCCATAGATATAATCCCTATCATAAGACTACTTGTACTATGATCTGAAACATGAATTGTGATAAATTTATGACATTCATTTTATAGTGTGTTTAAAACACTGAGTTTCCTTATTTGTAATGTCATTTTATTTTTCATTGTTCATCTGCATATCGATTTAAAAAATTTTGAATATGTAAAGAAAGACATTAATTTCCTTTCTTTTTTAATTAATTAATTTTTTATTAAAGCTTTTTAATTTTCAAAAGATATGCATGGACAATTTTTAAATTTTAATCCTTGTAAAACCTTGTGTTCTAATTTCCTCCCTTCTCCTTACCCCCTTTTCTAGATAGCAAGTAATCCAATATGTGTTAAACATGGTAAAAATATATGTTAAATCCAATATATGCATATATATTTATGCAATTATCTTGCTGCACAAGAAAAATCAGATCAAAAAGGAAAAAAATGAAAAAGAAAATAAAATGCAAGCAAACAACAACAAAAAGAGTGAGAATATTATGTTGTGATCCACACTCAGTTCCCAGAACTGTCTCTGGGAGTAAATGGCTCTCTTCATCACAAGACCATTGGAACTGGCCTGAATCATTTCATTGTTGAAAAGAGTCACATCCATCAGAATTGATCATTTTATAATCTTGTTGTTGCCATGTACAGTGATCTCCTGGTTCTGCTCATTTCACTTACCATCAGTTCATGCAAGTCTTTCCAAGCCTCCCTGAAATCATCCTGCTGGTCGTTTCTTATAGAATAATATTCCATAACATTCATATACCATAACTTATTCAGCCACTCTCCAATTAATGGGCATCCTTTCAGTTTCCAGTTTCTAGCCACTACAAAAAGGGCTGCCACAAACATTCTTGCACATGTGGGTCCCTTTCCCTCCTTTAAGATCTCTGGGATATAGGCCCAGTAGAAACACTGCTGGGTCAAAGGGTATGTACAGCTTGATAGCTCTTTGGGCACAGTTCCAAATTGCTCTCCAGAATGGTTGGATCAGTTCCACCAACAATGTATTAGTGTCCCATTTTTCCCACATCCCCTCCAACCTTCATCATTGTCCTTTCCTGTCATTTTAGCCAATCTGAGAGGTGTGAGGTGGTACCTCAGAGTTGTCTTAATTTACATTTCTTTCATCAATAGTGATTTAGAGCACCTTTTCATTTGACTAGAAATGGTTTTAATTTCTTCATCTGAAAATTGTCTATTCATGTCCTTTTACCATTTACCAATTGGAGAGTAGCTTGAATTATTATAAATTTGAGTCAGTTCTCTATATATTTTAGAAATGAGACCTTTATCAGAACTTTGAATGTAAAAATGTTTTCCCAATTTACTGATTCTTTTCTAATTTTGTCTGCATTGATTTAGTTTGTACAAAACCTTTTTTAACTTAACATAATCAAAATTATCCATTTTGTATTCAGGAATGTACTCCAGTTCCTCTTTGGCCACAAATTCACTTTTTTTCCACAGATCTGAGAGTCAGACTATATTTTGTTCTTCTAATTTGTTTATAATATGTTTAAAATAATATTTTTATAATAATTTTGATCTTATTTTGATATAAGATGTTAGGTGTGGGTCAGTGCCTAGCTTCTGCCACACTACTTTCCAATTTTCCCAGTAGTTTTTGTCTAGATTTTTATCTATATCTAGTTGACATATTCCCAATTTCTCCAGTGTTAAAAATTCAAGAATTTCTTAACCCTTTATTATTTTCTTAAATTGTTTATGCAATAGATATTTCTTTCTTTCTTTTTTTTTTTGCTTTTTGCTGAGGCAATTGGAGTTAAGTGACTTGCCCAGGGTCACACAGCTAGGGAATGTTAAGTGTCTGAGACCAGATTTGAACTCAGGTCCTCCTGACTTCAGGGCTGGTGCTCTATCCACTGCACCACCTAGCTGCCCCCGCAATAGATATTTCTAATAAACTTATTCCTCAATTTGTTATCTCAAATACAAGAATAAATCTTAAACACAATACCAGATCACCTTTGGTCAAAATATGAGTAGCACCCTTTTGGAGTAACTTTTTAGCTTTTATTCACACTTACAAGTTGGGTCCTGGGGAATGTGGCTGTTACCTCAGGTACTACAGGTACCTCTAGTGAGTGGTTATTCCTGTTAATGTAGTTCACAAGTCCCCACTAATGTGCTTCTCAATAATGACCAGCTAGTACATTTAATGGTTGTTTAGCAAAAGCATTTACTTTGGATCAGCTAGGAAACACAGTGGATAGAACACTGGTACTAGAGTCAGGACTCTAGAGTCACTTTAAACACTTACTAGGTTTGTGACCCTGGGAAAATCATTTAACCCCCACTGCCTCCAAAAAAAAAAATAAATACTAAGCTGGTAAGATTAGTAAGTAATAACAGATAAATAAGAATAGTTGGGACAGAGAATTTCCTCTCAAAACAAACCTCTCAAAAAAAATGTCCCTCAAATTGGAAAAAATTGGACAAAGCCACAAATGCACACAGTGTCCATGTGAAGAGTTGGCTCATACTCAGGCATCTGTGTCGGACATATATGTGACAAAAGATGTACTCATAATTCCTGTTAGAAGTTTTTTCCCTTCAGAGAGTCCTTAAATAGCTGCTACCTTGGGTTCAGTATCTAATGGGGGGTGTTCGAAGTTAAGTTCCCAGTCTTCTCCTACTTGAGTCCAAACTGGCTCTCTTTTTTTGCTGAGAGTTGCTGCTTCTTTCATTTGACTTTCTGTATCTTCAGATATATCTGTGTCTTTGTTCCCAGATGGATATCATGTTTCCTACTGCTAGCAGTTCCATGAAATGGCTTATTGGAATAGGAAAAGAATAGAAAATGTCCCCTCCCCTTTACTTTTCTCTGATACAAATGAAAGGGCCCAGCTTCCACCAAGGATTTTAAGCCTGGACTTTTCCACCAGAACTTTCTTTTAATTGCCCCTCTCTATATCTGCCAGCCACTGGAACACTTGGTTTGTTTATAGAGTCAGTCATTCTTATTCTCTTCTTGATTTATTTAAAGAGTTTCTTAGCTCATAAAGTAATGACAGAGCATGGATTATTGATACATTAAAACCTCATCCCTATGTGACTGCATTCTGTAGTTATATCAGCTGAGCTAGGGGAGGAGTGCATTATACTCTCCTTTACCACTTACCCATACAAATTTGTTGGATATAGCTATGAATCACATAGCCTTTCAAAATCAGGATAAATCCTTAAATATTTATCCTAAGGTCCTTAGCACTTTTAAACCTAAAGCTGAGGAAGGTATCTTTTTTTTTAGTAATAACTACATTATTGAAGCAAGGTATTATATTTCCCATCAACATTTCTTGCAGTTCTCTAATTTTATCAGTTAAAAAACCTAGGAAAAGACACTTCTTGTTCTGAACAAGACAGAGAAATTGTATCTGTATTTCTTCATTCCTTCCTATTCTGAAAAGTATTCACAGTTTTATCCTGAATTCCATTTGATGCCTGCTTCTTCATAGTTGTGTATTAATGTTCAATTTTTTAAATTAAAATTTCTGTACCTCTAGAAAGCCAATTTTTGTTTGCTTTATTTATCAAGATTTGCCATGTACTTGGATTAAATTATTACACAAATATATAGATCTCTTTTTTCTCAAGTCTTTAAGCAACATTTAGATGATAGTGTATTTCTAAGAAAATTCACTTTGGTTCAATATGTATGTGACTTTTTCTATTTGCCTCTCTTACTATGAAAGCTTGTAGAGAAGATTAAAAAGTTCTCTTTACTTCTTTTGTCCTTAAAGCTCACAAAGCTGAGAACAAATTGTAATTGCCTCACTAAAGTCCATTATTAAGGTTGTATTATCTCTATAGGAGAATGTCATTTATCTTCCTCTTTTCAGTCATTTTTCAGTGGTATCTAACTCTTTGTGACCCCAGTTGGACTTTTCTTGGCAAAGATACTAGAGTGGTTTGCCATTTCCTTCACCAACTTGTTTTTAAAGATTTTGGAAATTAAAGCAAATGGGGTTAAGTGTCTTATCGAGGGTCTTCTCTTATACAAGTTATTCTTAAATTACCTAAGCCTACTACAGAATCACAGTTGAGAATATTCCTAGGAATGTCTGGATGTTGTTAGGTAGTTAACAAACATTTATTAAGCACATACCAAGTACCAGGCTTTGTGCTAAACACAGGCTGTCATCACCAGTGGATATTAGTGTAGTTTTTATAAGACTCCAGGGATTCATCTCTTAACTTAAACTACAGGACTGAAGGGTTTCTTCAATGCTTTTGGCTTCAACTCCCGTTCCAGGTGTGTTTTCTCCATTCTCAATTGCAATACTCCATTCTCATTAGAAATTAACTAATTGACATCTATTAACTTGTTACAAAATAATAGTGAATGAAAAGACATAGCAAGAATCCAAGTGCAAAATATCTGTCCACAGCAGGGGGCAATGCTCCCTTGGTTTTGAGGCTACTGAGCTCACATTTTAAGGTGCTGGAACAAAGCCGCTCCCCCTGCTCAGTTCCCTTACTTGAGTGACTCATCATCTTGGCTGGGCTGGTGGACCAGGCTCTGCTGCCCACAAATTCTGGCATGGATTTCAGCCTTAAGTGGCTCCTGAACCTCTTGGGGAGTCTCCGGACCTGAATTTTTTGTGGCTTACCATTTACTCGAACAGTAACCCTCCATCTACAGCAAAAATGAACTGGCCCAGGGAAGACAAAAAGAAGAGGAGGGGCATCAGTTGATGTTGCAAGCATTAACCCTCTTTCAGGAGTGCCCAGGACAACCAGCTGCGGCGCTGGGAAGGCCTACGGCCGCCCTCCCCCTCCCCAACTCTCCTGAGGCCATCCTACTACGAAAGAGGAATGCTCTTGAAAACTTGGCAGACCCGAACTGGGCATGCTGTGTTTCCAAGTCATTCAACGTCTCTAAGCGTGGAGAAGGTGCTGACCTGCGTGGGTAGAGCGTGGCCTCACCTGGGCGTTCCCAATACTAGTGAAACCATAAATCAAGTCCCTCATGGATAGTTATCTCTAATTGAATAGATGATTGGATTCTTATATATTTCCTCTAAAGAGTCAGTTGCAGTAGGTCACAGTCATTGTAATTATATTAGAACCAAATCTTACTCTGTTCCCGTTAATAGATTCATCAGTTATTATTTTAAATTGTTTTAGATAGTCAATGATTGAATTTTTAATAACATTCATTATTTATGTGGTACTTACATTATATAGGGTACTTAATCTCTGCTGTGAGACATCTTCCTCAACTTCCAGCAGGTATCACTAAAGTTTCTTAGAGAAAAATTTGCTGGAGTAGTTGCTAGAGTTTTTAAAAGAAATAAAACTTTCAGGGGCAGCTAGGTGGCGCAGTGGATAGAGCGCCAGCCCTGAAGTCAGGAGGACCTGAGTTCGGATCTGGTCTCAGACACTTCCTAGCTGTGTGACCCTGGGCAAGTTACTTAACCCCAATTGCCTCAGCAAAAAAAAAAATAAATAAATAAAACTTTCATTTGGATTCCTAGGATGAGTAAGCAATGATACAGCTTTCTTTGACCCAATTACAGAAGTAAGAGTTACTATCAGAATAATGACCCTTTGGAATCTAGTGGCTATGGATTTAGGACTAGCTAAGGTGGGATATGTGCCCTCATTGGAAAGAAATATGATACTTGCATTCCTGACAAATATAAACATATTTGTGATTTTTTCTATTTGTATCAGACAAGTGTCAAAGCTTCTATGAAGGTAATCAATCGGATTTAAAATTATGGTTACACATTTTTTTTTTCCTGAGGCAAATTGGGGCAAGTGACTTGCCCCCGTTACACAGCTAGGAAGTTTTAAGTGTCTGAGATCAAATTTGAACTCAGGTCCTCCTGACTTCAGGGCTGGTGCTCTATCCACTGTGCTACCTAGCTGTCCTACACATCTACTTTTGACACTTATCATAATCACAATTGTGTAGGGCTCCTGGGTACATGCTTTGACTCAAGAATCAAAAAGTTCGAGTTGCCACAAAGAAAAGACATTTTGAATGTAGTCCGAAATGACTGAAGTAAAAAGATTTAAGAAAGTGGAATAATCTTATAAATATTGAAATTTCAGAAACATCAAAAAAAATACAAAACTGGAGTCTCACATTTGTAGTTAAATTTTAATTGAATAATGCATAAGGATTATCTAGAAAATTTGTTGTCATTCAATTGTTTTCAGTAGTGTCTGATTCTTCATGATGTCATTTAGAGGTTTCTTGGCAAAGATACTGGAGTAGTTTGCCATTTTCTTCTCCACCTAAATATTAGCCTTCTAAATTTGTGTCAGCAAAACATAATGGCACATGCATGAATACTAACATGCACTATAAGACACAAAAGGTACCAATATGTTATATATGTGATAAGATAAAACTTAGTTTATTCCATAAAATTACTATTTTTTTGAATCTTTCTAACTTGTACTATCTTTACCTTATCCTGGATGTCTTTGAAAATGTATGCTACTGACATGATTTGACATCATAAATGTAACTTTAATTTGTTTTTCCTTTCTACTTGATAAACACTTTGTTCCCAAGTTGTAACTTTAAAAACCCTGCAGTATGAATTAATTTTTAGAACTTTCCAATAAAGATTTCACAAGAAGTTATGAGGACATTTGTTAGTAGAGAAGGACCTCTTTCAAGCAGCAGTGCTCCACACAGCCATTTGAATGCTTTGTAATAAAAATGTTTATTAGATCTGCTCACTAAACATAACAGAATGGCTCAATTTACTTGTTTTGACAGTATAAAAAATAAAAGACTTCTGATTTCATAGGTTGAGAGATTCCTGTTTACAGAAACTGAATACAGAATAGTTAAAATAGGACTAGAGGAAGAGGACTTGACCTATACTTACTTATCACTAGGCTACTGTGGCCAGAGGTAGTCAGTGTGAAATAAATACTAGCAAAGATGGAGGATCACAGCACCTCTGAAGAGAAGAGCTTAATTTTAATTGGCCCAGGAACATTTTGGGGGGGGGGTATGTGCCACAGATACAAAGCAAGAGAGGCATATTTCATATTTAAAGGCAGGAGCCCAAAGAAAATTTGGTAATAGTTAAAACAGTGGACAAAACCATTCTCCTTGGAAAGGTAAAGTATTAAAGAAAAGGACGCCATAACAGTCTGATAGTCGACTTGACAGAGCCACGGATGCAGACCTGTTACACTTATTGATTATATATATTGGAGATGGTGAAGAAAATGCAGGGTTATTTCTTAAGAAGCAAACAAAACCTACTGAATTGGGTTAATAAAATGGAGCTGGGGAGAAAGTTACCCAAACCCCGAAAATAAGTGCCATTTTGTCATTGATTCTTCATGGGCCTTTTCCATCAAACTGATAAGATCCTATAGAAAAATGATGATGCAGATTGAAAATGAAGACTGAAATGTTGTCGTGGACAGTAGATCTCAAGCTAAATCATATTCTAATTATTCCATCAGAGATATCTGAGAAAAATTCTTTTATATTCTCAGAAAGGGCTGGGACTTGGTGGATTGTAGTGATAGACTACCTGTATCTGGCATATGTTAGAGAAAGCTTAAAGTTTCTTAAGGAAGTTGTTGGTATCAACAAAAAGGTATACATATCAATGTCCAGATCCAACAACTCTCCCTTATTGGAATAGAATTAGAGTACTTTTGGTTAAAATGGCAATGCAAGGGGGAGGGGAGTGGAGGGAATGTCATAGAATATCAAAGCTACCTCTCCCACATACATCCTAGCAAATATCTAAAAGGGTACCAGATAGAGCAGTAGTAAGCACCCTCCTCCACTTCAGAATTGCACAAGAAGGTGGCCAGAGCCTGTGGGTGTTGGGACTGTCAGGTGAGGTAAAAGTGATTTTCTTACAGGGTAACTGGGGGAAAGGACTTTGGGGGTGTGTCTGGAAGGACCTGAACTCAGCCTGATCTCACCAAACTCAGGTAAGATTCAAATTTAGAGCATTGATAACCCATGGCTATGATGATGATAAGCCTGTGCCATCACCTAGCTCAAATATTGCAGGTAAGAAGTCAGGAGAGCTACATCCACCACTAACTTGTGTTTTTACAGGTGATCTGAAAGCAATCATCTCACATAGAACCAGGTGACAGTACAAGAGATTGCTGATGTAAAGGTACCTTGCTCTATATTTATGCACAGGTTGATTACTGCTTGTTTTCAGTTTGAGGAATGGTCACTGATGCAGTTTAGATTTTTCATAATGCTAGAGAGAAGTATTATACTTAGACTACTAGTCAAATGCAACTTTCCAAACATTATTTCACATACATTCCTTTAGACCTTACCGGGGCCCACACAGGCTGATCCCCGATAAGAACTGTCCTGTGAGGTACTTGTATTCTGTGGAACAATGGAGCAATTCTAGAATGAGTGAGGTGCACATTCATCCTTTAGACATGGGTGCTGCAACTCTCTTTCACCTACACATCCTCTGCTCCACATCTTGGGCAACCCCTCAATCCTGTACTTGTATATAACCTGGATTTACTTATTTGCAAACATTGTATTCCTTCAGTAAAAATGAGAAGGGGTGTCTCACTTTTATTTATATCCCCAGTGCCTAGTGCTTGTTAGGTACCTGATAAATAAATACATGTTGACTGATTGGTGATGGTGTGATCCAGAGCTTTGTGGAACAAGGGAGAGGCTCAACTTAAAACTCTCCCACGTACCCCTCTACCCCACCCCTTCTCAGCTAAATTTTTTTGTGAGCAGACCTGGAGCAGTTTCAGTTAACTTTGTCCTCAGCTCTGCTGATTTTCGCTCTGGGCTTTTTAGTTAAGGAAGGGAGCTCTCAGTTCTGGCACTGAGTTCTTAAGATCCTAAGGAAATTGTTGCTCTTTGATATTAACCTTTTTTTTGCCAATAGCTTTTATCTTGTGAACTGTTTTTTAACTGCTTTGGGTACTGTTTTTAGCTGAGGGGGGGTTATTAAAGGGATTGTTTATTTGAACTCTCAGACTTCTTGGATTCCTTTGCATCAAATATGCAACCCATCACCAAGACAGATGAATTGCTATATTTATACAGCTGATCTACCAGTCTAATAACCTTGTCCAAAAAGAGGAAAATGAAGCTTCTTAATGAAGCTATGTGGGCTCCTAATGGGCACTAATTCTTTTCTAGATAGACATTGATCATACCTTTAAAAAATGGGTCTACCTAAAACTATATTATAAAGCAGCAGTCATCAAAACCATTTGGTACTGACTAAAAAATAAAGTAGTAGATCAGTGGAATAGATTAGGTTCATAAGACACAATCCTCAATGACTGCAGTAATCTAGTGTTTGATAAACCTAAGACTCCAGCTTCTGTAATAAGAACTTACTATTTGACAAAAATTTCTGGAGAAACTGGAAAACAGTATGACAGAAGCTAAATATTGACCAATATCTAACACCCTATATCAAGATAAGGTTGAAATGAGTTCATGATTTAATAAAGCAATACTATAAGCAAATTAGGAGAACAAGGGATAATCTACCTCTCACATCTGTGGAGAAGAGAGGAATTTATGGCCAAAGAAGAACTAGAGAACATTATGAAATACTAAATGGATAATTTTGATGATATTAAAAAGTTTTTGTGCAAACAAAAACAATGTAGCCAAGATTAGAAAGGAAAACAAAGTTAGGAAACAATTTTTTACAGTCAGTGTTTCTGATAAAGGCCCCATATCTAAATACAGAGAGAGAATTTACTCATATTAACACGAATAAAAGTCATTCTCCTATTGATAAATGTTCAAAGAATATGAACAGATGATTTTCAGACAAAGAAATTAAAGCAATTTCTAGTCATATGAAAATTGTGCCCTAAATTACTATTGATCAAAGAAATGCAAATTAAAATAACTGTAAGGTACCACTATACACCTGTCAGATTGGCTAAGATGACAGGAAAAGATAATGATGAATGTTGGAGGGGATGTGGGAAAACTGGGGCACTAATGCATTGTTGATAGAGTCGTGAATTGATCCAACCATTCTGGAGAGCAACTTGGAATTATGCCCAAAGGGCTATCACACTGTGCTTATCCTTTGATTCAGCAGTGTCTCTACTGAGTTTGTATCCAAAGAGATCTTAAAGAAGGGAAAGGATCCACATGTGCAAAAATGTTTGTGGCAGCCCTTTTTATAGTGGCAAGAAACTGGAAACTGAGTGAATGTCCATCAATTGGAGAATGGTTGAATAAATTATGGCATATGAATGTTATGGAATATTATTGTTCTCTAAGAAATGATCAGCAGGATGATTTTAGAAAGGCCTAGAGAGATTTACATGAACTGATGCTAAGAGAAGTGAATAGAACCAAAAGAACATTGTACACACTAATGAGATTATATGATGATCAACTGTGATGGTCTTGGATCTTTTTAACAATGAAGTGATGCAAGTCAATTCCAAAAAACTTGTGACACAAAGTGCTATCCACATCCAACTCTTTGGAGAGTGAATGTAAATCAAATCATAGTATTTTTCCCTTTTTGTTGTTATTGTTTGCTTGCTTCCCCCCCCCGCCCTTCTTGTGTTTTTTCCCCTTTTTGATTTTTTTTTTGCATAGCATAATGAATATGGAAATGCATTTAGAAGAATAGCACAGGTTTAACCTATGTTGGATTGCTTGCTCTAGAGGAGCAAGCAGGAGGGAGGACAAGAAGAAAAATGTGGAATGTGATTTTTGCAAGGCTGAATGTTGAAAGCTATCTTTGAATGTATTTGGAAAAATAAAATTTTATTACAAGTACTTGTCTATAGTTGACAGATGCCACTATTCCCTTTTTAAAAAATTAAGGCATTTACTCTTCTCCAATTCCTCCTGTTCTCTATAATCTCTGAAAGATCCCTAACAGAGGATCAGCAATCCTATCTTCCAAGACCCTGAGATATACTTAATCTTGGTCTGCTGACCAAGTCACCAAAAGCGGCTAGGTACTCACTCTCCTGTTGTCTCCTTACTTATCTTGTGTTTCAACTCTCTATTTGCCATTTTTATTATGTCCTTTCAAGTCCAAAGATCATTCCCCTTGTCTGAGAAAACAAGCAAAATAAGAGTTGAGTAACTATCTTTTCTTATCACCTAGTTTCATTGTCCCATCTATCTTTAGTAATGATCCTAACCCTCTTCTTGTTCCCAACATAGGTCATCTCTAATCCAGAGAGTTTCTCATGGAAACTCTCACAGAACCATCATGAACAACAGATACTTGTCTCTTTAGGTTCTAATACACTTTCTACATGTGATCCTTGGGCTTGTTCAAAGGTTACATGGTTAACAATTATAGTAGTTAGCATTTATGATAAATACAACATACTTTCAAAGCTGTCCTGCTTGTGTTTCCTTCTCTTTTTCCTTTTCTCTTGTGAACATAAAAAATGTTTCAATTTTTGTTTCTTCTTGGGGCAAAGAGGTCAGAGAATACTAAGTAATTTTTAATTCCCATTTAAACATATCTTTTTTCAGAGATAACCCTACCTTTAAAAGTCAAATCTCAGGGACAAAGTAGAGGAGAAAACCGATCTAGCAGATCAGGCTCTTAGATGGTCTTGTATCATTATGCAAAAAAAAATTGTTTCAAATGGCATGAACTTGGACAAGAAAGAGAATACAGGGACAAAAAGTAAGAGATGAGATATAGAGAGACAATCATGCACAGTATCTGGAGAGTATTCTGGTGTTATATAGAAATGGGAGATAGATTTAATCTGAGTAGAGAGATGAAAGGGAGGAATGTATGGAACATGGCCATGGTATCTGAAGCACAGAGTCCCTTGCACTGATACAAAGAAATTTCAGGAAGTCTTAACTTGTTGGCCCCTATATCCCTCCAAATTCTCAGAGAATTTCATCACAGAATTGATGCTTAAGTCTTTTACCACTGGGGCTATGAGTTCTAAGTCTGTCTCCTGTTGGGGTAGTGATAGTGGGAAATTAGTTATGTTAAAGGGACTGGTCTCTGAGGGGAAAGGGCAAAGATATCTAATGATAAAACAGGAGTTGCCCCATGGACAAAGTGTTCTTATCCATTATTCTTCCCTTTTCAGCAGTGGCTAGAAGAATGGAGGAGGGGAATGGTAACTACATTGTTTTCAGTTTATCTGTAGAGTGAGGGTATTTGATCTTCAAAGCTCCTTCCAGCTCTAATATTCTTTTTATTTACAATGTAAGATCCCTTTAAGTTGTATTTTATGTTCTAAGATCTCTTTCAGGTTTGACAGTCTGTTTTATATTCTAAGATCCCTTATACTTACAACAGAGATTATAACACTGTGATCTGTCCTTCTCTCCCATTTCCATTTAATTAACAATTATCATTAATTAACTGGTTATTGGGTCCATAGAACTTTCCTCCTGCCTTTGGGATCAAACCTGTTATGGAAGCAGGGAAGATAACCACCAGAACTCACATGCTCAACTTAGTCTGGTTCCACGTAGTTCTTTTTCTTGGCATTCTAATTCTAATTCAGAAACTAGGCTTTTGTCCCACTCTCACTCAGTGTATGAATCCCCATGTTCTTTTCCCAAGAACAGTATTGCCAGGAAACAGTCTCTCTCCCCTAAATTTTCCAAAGACTTTTTTTTTGTCTGATCTCCCCAATCCCTTACTATTGTATGCTTCTGGGATCTCCTCTAGTGTTTTACTCACCTCCAATCCACACTATCCCACCACTGAAATGAACCCAAAATGGCAGTCTATATCTTAGTGCCTCCTTTGAGATCCCTGTCAGTGATAGGAGAGAGTATGGTCAACAGAAGTTACATTTTTGGCAGAGGGCAAAGTCTGTTATTCAGCCAAAAAAATACTAGATTAGAAACTCCTTGAGAGCATAGAATGTATCTTATTTCATCCTTGTATCTTCCTCAGTACCCAGACTTGCTTCAAATATAACAGGCCTTCCAGAAATATTTATTAAATTGAATTAGACTGAATAGTTTGTCTCAGTGTCCTTTCTCTTCCTTCAAACCTCTTGGTAAATGACAGGTTATATTAGAAAGGCAATGTGGTATAGCAGGTGGAGTGTTGGACTTGATCAGTAAGAGCTGGGTTTAAATCCTAGATCTGATATTTATTAGCTACTGACTATGAGAAAGTGACTGTTTCTTCATCAATAAATGGAGATAATACTATCTGTTTCATGACATTGTACAATAAGATGAGACACCTGCAAGAGCTATACAAAAGTTATTATAACTATATGAATTTCAAGTCAGAAAATGAATATGGTTAATGAAGTGCTGCCTTATGTAACTTACTTTTACATGCTATTTCATATTTTACAAAGATCTTATAACAACCCTATGAAATAGGTTTATGCTATAGGGGGCCATACTTGATGGTCTGGGATATGTATATTCTTCCATGAATTCTCTGGCTGGAGTTCCAGATAAAACTGTGGACAGGGAGGAAGATTTGCAGAGGGATAGGCCTGTTCATAATACTTTGGACACTATAATCCCTTTTCTCCTTAGGTTTCCAAGATACTGTAATAGAAGTGAAAATATGCAATTCTTTCCTTGAAATCTAGGATAATAGGAAGCAAATGGCCACTGAAGCACAACATGAGTCACTTTGGGACCTGTCATTCTGCTTTCCTCCAGTCTTGCCTCCTGCAGCTTCTTATCAGTGGCCCAACCACTTGGCCAGCTTGTACTTTCTTGTGTTCATTTTCATAAATATTTCCTCTAGCATTCTTTCAGTTCTGCTTTACATTTATCACCATCTGAAATAGTTATTCTACTCGGTCAGGTGATTCCATCTCATTTCCTAGTAGTCATACCTTTGTTCATGCTATGATTTACACCTAAAATAGTCTTCCCAACTCCTACTGGTTCTCAAGAACTAACTCAATGGTTATCTCCTCAGAAAAGTCCCACCCTGTTCTGTGCTGATGACATTTTTAGTCTATGTCCTTTTATGAACAAGGTGAAGGGAGGGAAAGAAGGAAACATTTTAGGGTTTCTTCGTTTCTTCTGAGAAGTCAAAGAATGTTGGGAACTAGGAAAGAACTTCTTTATAAGTTGTCTAGCCTAATGCTCTCAGAGAGGAGAGGTGACTTTTTCAGAGACATAGGTGGGTAGTGTAGAAATAAATGGGAGCCTTCCATCTAACAATTGAGTCTTCCATTCCAATGCTGCTCATGTCTTCTCTCTGATCTCCAATCTCTTGCTGGCAAGGAGAACATACTAGCATACTCGTACTCGGTCATCCCTTATATATTCCAGTGATTTTGAAAGTTCTATAGGTCATCATCTAGACTCCATTCTCCATCATCTGCTACTCAATTCCTTATTGACATCCTCCTCCATCCACTTTCCTGAAAAATCTACCTACCCCTTTCAACTGTGCCCTCTGGAATTCCTATTCCATCAGCAACAAATTTGTTTTTATCTAAAGTCTTTTCCTTTCTCCCTTCCATCTTATGTCTATAACTGAGATCCAGCTATCCCTAATAACACAGATTTCCCTGATCACCCTTTCCAGTATTGGCTGAATTTTCTATCATTATCAGTTCACTGGTCAAGGTCAGAGAGTTGGAATACTTCTTGTTCCTCATTGACACTTCTAGGTTCTTCCCCCATCATCTGCACCTGGATAACCTTTTTTCTTTTGAGGGCCATACAATTCACATCTTTCACCCAATTAAAATTAAGATAGCTGTCTGCAGACCTCCAGGATCCTCCCCTTGCTTCCTCATGAGCTCAACATCCGGCTTGCAATCTTTATCTCCTCTCCAACCCCCATCCTCATATTACTCTCTCAAATTCCCTTACCTTTCAGTTTCTCAGCCTACTCACTTCCTATGACCTCAGCCACCATACCTCTGATCTTTCTATCACCTATAAGTGTATCACCTCCATTTTCAAGAACTCTGAAATTCCTTTATATGATTATTATGTATTGACTTTCCACTTCTTCCTGTCTTTCCGTACCAGATCTCACTGTGACCCCCAATTTCTCGACTTCTCAGTTCTCTCCCAGGACCAGGCCATCACCCCCACACATGACACACAATCATTTCCTCATTTTGACCCCATGTGAACCAGTTCAACTCCATACTATCCGCGAGTCTGTTTCTTCTCTTCCCCCCCCCTTTATTTTGCCAGTTGTACCCTGATGAACCTGACTTAGATCACTTCTATTATTCATTGCCTTTGTTCCTATAGATGTTCTAATGAATGATGTAGGAAAAAAAAAATCTCCCAAATGCTGATTGGACTGAGCTCAGATTTGTTACCTAATCTCAATTAAGCCCTCAGTTTCCTACTGGGAAATCTTCCTATACTTCTTTTCAACTCCTTATTCCATTCCACAGAGGTCCTTCCAAACCTGCTGTGTGTCTCCTCTCCTTCCACCCTTTCAGCTGACAATTTTCTCATATTTTACTGAAATTGAGGCCATTCACCATGAGCCCCTTTCCCCTTCCTTATCTTGCATTGTTCAGATGTTTTCTACCACTATTTCCTTTTTCATTCCTATCTCATTAAGAGGTTGCCCTAGTTTTTGCCAAGGCAAACTCCTCTATTTGTACAAGGAATCCCATTTCGTTTCATTTCCTCCAGCAGATTTCCCCATCATTCCTACTCATTACTTTTCTAACTCTTCTGGTCTACCAACTCCTTCATTACCTATAAATATCCCTGTGTCTCCCCCATTCTCCACAAAAACCTTAATTGATCCTTCTTCCATGCCCACTGTTGTCCTACTTCCTCTGCCTTGGTTATTTATTTTTTTATTAAAGCGTTTTATTTGTGTAACATATGTATGGGTAGTTCCTCAGCATTGATCTTTGCAAAGCTTTCCATTACAAATTTTACCCCCAGTCCCCTCCCCTCCCCTAGATGGCAGGAAGTCCACGACATGTTAATTATGTTGAAATACTTGACAAGTTGTGCAAGAAAAAAAAGAAAATCAGAGAAAGGAAACAATGCAAGCAAACCTCAATACAGAGCATGAAAATGTTATGTTGTGGTCCACATTTCATATCCCTCTCTCTAGGTGTATATGGCTTTCTTCACTGAACAATTGGAACTGGTTTGAGACAATTCTTTGTTGCAGAGAGCCATGTCCATCAGAATTGATCATCATATTCTGATGGACATGGCTCTCTGCAATAAAGAATTGTCTCAAACCAGTTCCAATTGTTCACTGAAGAAAACCATATACACCCAGAAAGAGGGACATGAAATATGGACCACAACGTAACATTTTCATGATCTCTGTTAACATTTGCTTGCATTGTGTTGCCTTTCTCTGATTCTTTTTTTTTCTTGTAGATAGGATTTTTCTTGCATAACTTCTCAAGCATTTCAACATTATTAACATGTAGTGGACTTCCTGCCATCTAGGGGAGAGGAGGGGACTGGGGGTAAAATTTGTATTGGAAAGCTTTGTAAAGATCAAGGTTGGGGAACTACCCATACATATGTTATACAAATAAAAAGCTTAAAAAAATTAAAAAAAAAGAATTGATCATCATGTAATATTGTTGTTGCCGTGTATAATGATCTCCTGGTTCTGCTCATTTCACTCAGCATCAGTTCATGCAAGTCTCTCCAGGCCTCTCTGAAATCATCCTGCTGGTCATTTCTTACAGAATGATAATTCCATAACATTCATATACCATAATTTATTCAGCCATTCTCCAACTAATGGGCATCCATTCAGTTTCTAGTTTCTAGCCACTACAAAAAGGGCTGCCACAAACATTCTTGCACATGTGGGTCTCTCCCTCCTTTAAGATCTTTTGGGATATAAGCCCGATAGAAACACTGCTAGGTCAAAGGGTATACACAGTTTGATAACTTTTTGAGCATAGTTCCAAATTTCTCTCCAGAATGGTTGGATCTGTTCATAGTTCCACCAACAATGTATTAGTGTCCCAGTTTTCCCACATCTCCTCCAACATTCATCGTTATCTTTTCCTGTCACTTTAGCCAATCTGACAGGTATGTAGTGGTAACTCAGAGTTGTCTTAATTTGCATTTCTCTGATCAATAGTGATTTGGAGCACCTTTTCTTTCCTTTTTTTTTTATTAAAGCTTTTTATTTGTATAACATATGTATGGGTAGTTCCCCAGCATTGATCTTTACAAAGCTTTCCATTACAAATTTTACCCCCAGTCCCTCCCCTCCCCTAGATGGCAGGAAGTCCACTACATGTTAATAATGTAATAATAGTTGACAAGTTGAGCAAGAAAAATCCTATCTACAAGAAAAAAAATCAGAGAAAGGCAACACAATGCAAGCAAATATCAATAGAGAGCATGAAAATGTTACGTTGTGGTCCATATTTTATTTCCCTCTCTTTGGGTGTCTATGGTTTTCTTCAGTGAACAATTGGAACTGGTTTGAGACAATTCTTTGTTGCAGAGAGCCATGTTCATCAGAATTGATCATCATGTAATACTGTTGTTGCTGTGTATGATGATTTCCTGGTTCTGCTCGTTTCACTCAGTATCAGTCCATGCAAGTCTCTCCAGGCCTCTCTGAAATTGTCCTGCTGGTCGTTTCTTACAGAGCAATAATATTCCATAACATTCATATACCATAATATATTCAGCCACTCTCCAATTGATGGGCATCCCTTCAGTTTCCAGTTTTTTGCCACTACAGAAAGGGCTGCCACAAACATTCTTGCACATGTGGGTCCCTTTCCCTCCTCTAAGATCTCTTTGGGATATAGGCCCAGTAGAAACACTGCTGGGTCAAAGGGTATGCACAGTTTGATAACTTTTTGAGCATAGCTCCAAATTGCTCTCCAGAATGGTTGGATCTGTTCACAGTTCCACCAACAATGTATCAGTGTCCCAGTTTTCCCACATCTCCTCCAACATTCGTCATCTTTTCCTGTCATTTTAGCCAATCTGACAGGTGTGTAGTGGTACCTCAGAGTTGTCTTAATTTGCATTTCTCTGATCAATAGTGATTTGGAGCAACTTTTCATATGACTAGAGATGGTTTTAATTTCATCATCTGAAAATTGTCTGTTCATATCCTTTGACTACTTATCTGTTGAAGAGTGGCTTGAATTCTTATAAATATGAGACAATTCTCTATATATTTTAGAAATGAGGCCTTTATCAGAACCATTAAATGTAAAGATGATTTCCCAATTTGATGCTTCCCTCCTAATCTTGTCTGCATTTGTTTTATTTGTACAGAAACTTTTTAACTTAATATAATCAAAATTATCTATCTGGTGTTCAATTAGGAGTTCCAGATCTTCTTTGGACATAAATTTATTTCATCTCCACAGGTCTGAGAGGTAAACTATACTATGTTCCTCTAATTTGCTTACAGTATCACTCTTTATATCTAGATCATGAACCCATTTAGATCTTATCTTGGTATGTGATGTTAGGTGTGGGTCAAGCCCTAATTTCTTCCACACTAGTTTCCAATTTTCCCAGCAGTTTTTGCCGAATAGTGAGAAGTATCCCAAAAGCTGGGTCTTTAGATTTATCAAACACTAAATTGTTAAAGTTATTGCCTAGATTGTCCCACCTCTGCCTTGGTAATTAAATTCCTTAAGAAAGCCATCTACAATAGGTACCTCCACTTCTCTCTACAGCTCAGCTTCTGACTTCCATCATTTAACCAAAGCCATTGTCTCAAGTTACTAATGATTGGCTTTCTCTCCAACCTTACTTTTCTTGCAGATGAGGAAAGAAGGAAAGCATCTTCAGTGCAGGGGTAATGGCCATGGAAAGAATCAAAGGCTCAAAGGATTAGAAGTCTATTTCTCCCCACCCCCACATATTCGATACAATAATGATTTCCTTGCAGTTCCTGGAACAAGAGGTCATCATCTCTTAGCTCCAGGCATTCTCAATGGCTGTTCCCCATGTCTGGAATGTTTTTCCTCATCTCCATCTTCTAGCTTCCCTTAAATATCAGCTAAAAATCCCACCTTCAGAATCTCCTGATACTTCATTATAATTTTATTTTAAAATTTATTTCTCCTATACATAACTTGATTGAATGTGTTTGTTTGTATGTCACCTCCTCCATCATGACCGTAAGGTGCTAGAGGGAAGGGGCTGTCTTTTGCCTTTCTTCGTACCCTTAATGTTTGGCACAGTGCCCCTGCACACGGTAAACACTTCCTGACTGGTTGCTTCACTCCTCCCCCCCAGCCAGGGATGGGGGAGAAGACCACATCTAAGGTTGCATCCCTGCCCACAGATGGGATGCCAGGCAGAACATTACAGAAAAAAAACAGACGCATCAGCCAAGTCAGTCAGAGATCCCATGTGGTTTAATATCAGTAGGGCTGTGGGATGGGGAGCAGGACAATCGAGAGTAACACTTTCACCAAGTGGGTATAAGAATTAAACAGGATCCAAACATGATTCTTTACATGGACAATTACATTGAAATTTTCAAAATTCAAGCAGCAATTTGAATTAAATGTAAAAAAACAAAACAAAACCAACAACAGACAAAAAAAAATTAACAAAAAGAAAAAACAAAATAGTGCCCCAGCCGCGATCCACAGAGGAGGCGGTGCTAGCAGCCAGGTACAGGCTCAGAACCAGCTTCCAAGGAGGCCCCCCTGGTAGAGGAAAAACAAAGGGGGCCCCTATGGGGCAGGTGGTAGGATCCTGGCTCCTGTCCCAATAGCCTCTGTATCATAAATGCAGCTGGGATTCACTTGTCCATTCCCCTCAAGGCTCGTGTGACACACCAGCATGTGGTGGCAAGGAGAATCTTGCTGGGTCCCAGAGGAACAAAAAGTCTCTTTCCCTCCTCTTGTTACAAGGATCAAGTCCTCACACAGGCTCCCCCATGGTGGAGCCTGGTCAGCACCTTCCAGTGAAGCCCACACTTCTTTGCTCCTGAAACCATTTCAGGCTGGCAACTCCTCTAGTGGAGTTTTCCCCCCACCCCATTTTCTTTCTTTCCAGGAAAGGGCAGGAGGAAGGGGAGGAGGGGAAGCTTCATTTCTTCACTATCAGGTTGAGATGGACAACTATGGTAAAAGCACATCAAAGATGTCCCAGACAATACATGAAAAGAAATAGCCAGAGAATTCTGGATTTAGGAAAAAAAAAATCTGTCAATGGATTTCTTCTGGTCTTTTCACAAATGGCAGATGAATAACCTGCCCCTCCCCCCCTTTTTGCTGATGATGCAATAAATACAAAGTTTCAAATGAAAAATGAAAACAACAAAAAATACCACATGGTTATGAAAAAGGTTCAGCCTCATCTTCTCGCTGGCCATCAGCTAATTCTTCACAGATCAAAAACAGCAATCTCCAAATCAGCCTGGAGCCTGGCATCCTGGTCTCAGTACCTGGCTAGTTGCAAATGGCCTTTAGTTTTTGCATGGAAAACTTGGTAAGAGATGATCACAAACAATAATGGCCTTGAACAAATTTTACTCCTTACCGAGGAGACTGTGGGCAGGGGGAGGAAGGGTGAAGAAGGTGAAGGATGAGTGAGAGCATGTGCACACATTCCAAAAATACCAGCTGAGGATGGCACGGGTACCAACTGGAGCAGCAGAGGGGCAGGGCAGTAGGGTGGGTTACCACCAGAAGGCCTTTCCTTCAGACCCGGCTTAGATGTAGAATTGTATTAATGGGGTATCTTCTTAAGGTGGGAGGTGAAGAGTAGTGGAAGGTGGGGGAAGGAGGTATGGGAGGGAATGTTTTAATGACAAGAAAAGTCATCATAATTCCATCTCCTACTAGTGACAGGAGATGTGACTGTGGCAAGGGACCAAGAGATGGGGAAGACCTAGCCCTCTCGTACGCTGACTCGAGGCTCTGCTAGTGAACTGTGGATGATGCCAATGATGGACTCCAAGCCATTGCCCTCCAACAATGTGCGGTGGTCACCTTCAATGACGTGGACAGACACCTTCCCGTCGCAGACCTAGAAGCAGCAGCCCAAGACTTGGTTAGGCCCCCAGCACCCCTGCACCTCTCGTGGAGCTTCCTTGTTACCTCCTCACTAACTGCAGGGTTGGGAAGGGACAGTAGGGCTTCTTCTAAGAGCCTGGGGGTGCTGAGACAGGGAGTTGCAGTCCTGCAAGCCTGGAGGAGAGCTACTTTCTGCAGCAGCGGATAAGGGAGAAGGCCTTGGGATTGGGGCAGGGCCCAGCCTCTGGTACAGGGAGGTCCTGGGGAAGGGCCCTACTTTAGAAGGTTGACTCACCTCAGATAGGTTGTAGTCCTTGCCCAGGCCTTCGCCGTACTCGCTGCTGGTTTTGGCCCTTAACAGGGTCACGTTGCCGTGATACTTGATTTTGGGGATATATTGCTCTGCAGCCCTCAGTTTGTGGTAGAAGGAAAACGCGGCAAAGCTGAGCGCTGTGCGGCTGATATGCCTGTGGTTCTGGGTTATCAGGTCCACTGTGGCAGAGACTCGGGCTTCTAGATCCTTCAGAGGCAAGAGCACCTCCAGCACCTGCAAAGGCAAGGCAGCCAGGCAGAAGGCAATAGGGTGAGCAAGCAAGCACCAGAACCCCCACTCTTGGAAGTCTGACCATTCTTCGTCTGAAGCTCTGCAAACATGGGCCTGCTTTCTCAGCCAGTGGGGCATAGCAGAAGGGACATTGGGGATTACTTAGTCCAACATTCTCATTTAAAAGAGAAACAAAGTGAGACCTAGGAAAGCAATCTGACGTTCTCAGAATTACTGGGCGCAGATTGGGGGCCTGTGGCTGCTCAGGCTTGGCTTTCCATCTGAAAGCTAGAGGCATTTTAAATTCACATCAGCAGGATGGCATGCGAATCGAGCCTTCATTGAGCTGAACCCCATCCCCGTGTTCAGGGAACCAGGATGGCTTCAAAGGAGGCAGAGAGGGAAGTGGGAGAGCCTGGGCACAAAGAACAAGCCAAAGAAAGGAATACAGCCTGGACTCATGGTTTCTTTTAGGCATCTCAGTGTTGGTTGGCACCTTTTCTGTGACTCAGGCTAGACCACTGAAGAATACTTTTCTAGGATCTTAAGGGAGGGGGTGAGAAAAGGAAAAGGAGAGAGGAGAGGGAGGAAAAGAAGAAAAGGGTTTAGAAGAGACAACTTCATCCCACCCCATCCTACCCCATGGTAGAGGACAAGGAGGCAGATAATGGTAGAAGAGAGGAGGGAGAGGAGAGGATCAAGGAGAGGGGGCCGAGGGAAATGACCTTATTGTATTCAGTGTCTGTGAATTGCTGGACAAAGGCACACATTGCTTCTGTCTCTGCTTCTGCTTCACAGCCTGGGGTCAGCTTGGCTCGATAGCTCTGGAAAGGAGAGGTGGGAATCAGAGGCATGTACCAGAGGCCTGGAACTCAAAACTATCTCTTGACCTTGAGGACAACAGTTAGGAAATCTACCATACTTCCTGCCTGTTCCAAACATATATTCCCATAGTCATTCATTGTATTGTATGTGTCCAACCCATTCTATTTCTTAGTACCAAATTAGCTTTATAATATAGCTTTAGGTATGATAATGGTAGGCCACCATTCTTTCTACTTTTTAAAAAATTAATTCCCTTCAGTTAGATGAATTTTGTTATTTTCTAGCTCTATAAAATAATTTTTTGTGTAATTTGTGACACTGAAAGACCAAAAAAGACTTCATGTAAAAGATGGTGTTTGAGCTGAGTATTCTGGGAAGATAGTTGTATCTTGTCATGGTGAATTATAGCAATAAATGAATTTTTTATTACCAAGGCAATTGAGGTTAAGTGCCTTGCCAGGATCACAAAGCTACTAAATATTAGGTGCCTGAGGCCACATTTGAACTCAGGGGCAGGTGCTCTATCAGCTTAAAAGGTGTTGCTTTGAGCCTGAGCTTTGCCAGCAGGGCCCTATGGTGCCTGTGACCTAGCTAAGTTTGTGGTGGGGACACTACCAGAAGGTCAACTTCTAGCCACTCATAAAATCATCCACTGAGGTGCAGGAGAATTGCAAACAGAGCTGTTAGTGACACCAAACTGCTAAAAACCACTCTTCTGAAGTCCTGGGGAGTCACAGAATTTCCTGTTGTACCTAACATTTCTTTATTGGATAGTTTGGAGCTGTGGCTATTGATGTATCAGGACCTCTCTACCTGTCCTCACCTAGGCTGACTGGGAGGCTGGTCTTTGAAAATGCCCTCGATGCCCCATTTTCTTTACCTGTGTGTAAGCTAGAACATAAGCATGAGACCCATCAAACAGGAAAAGGCTGTTGTTTGAGTGGGATGGGATTTGTTGGGCTTGTAGCTGAGAGCACATTTCAAAGGCTACACAAGCCCCATAGGAGTAGCCAGCGATGCGGTATGGCCCTTCAGGCTGGACCTGCTTGATGCAATCAATGTAGTAGGAAGCCAGGCTCTGGATGCTGTCCAGGGGAGCAGCTAGAAAAGGAAGAATAAACAAAATGAGAAACTGGTATGCAGCAAGAGATTTAGGCCAGATCTCATTCAGGAAGGCCTTCCCAATGATTCTGAGGGTGAGACAACAGGATGGCTTAAAGGTAGGGTTAAGTAGCAGAGAAACAGCTAAGCAGGAAGCTGTTATGGAATTTGGACTCCAATCAATCCTCCACCACCAGAGAGAGAAGCTCTCTGAAAGCAGCCTGCTTTGTGGATCCTATCTTCCAGCTAGATTAGGGTGGGCGATTACCTTTGGTGCACTGCAGGCCGTAGGTAGGGATGCTGAGTTTGGCAGCGAGGTTGTGGAACACAGTTATTGAGCCTTCAATGGGGTGGACCAGGAAGAGGGGTCTCTCGGTGCTCTGCACAGCATTAAGTAGATTGATTGTTGGCCCTTCAGGGTTTACCAGCAGATTCCCAAGATTCAGTTTGGCTTCTCGGACAGGGGTGATTTCTTTGGCTGGGGGACACTTTGATTCTTGAAGAGAGAAAGTAGACACCTTATTACATAGTCCAACCTGAGATCTCTTTACCATCCATATGATCTTTGGTGAGCCATTTAACCTTGGTTTCCCCACTTGTAAAATAATAATCTCTTAATATCCCTCTTAGTCTTAAATTCTATGATAATCAGAGGACAAAACCTCTAACTTAATTTGTCTCAGTAATAATTAAAATAGGACCCTTTGGATTCTAGACCAGCGGATATAGAAGACGTAGAGAATGGGGCTTAATCAAAAGGTCCTTCTACCTTTTTTTCCTTTTTTTTTTCCCTTTCTTTCAGTTCATGGTGCCATTAAGTTTATTTTATTTATTTATTTCTGATTATATATGTACATTAACTTTTTAAATACATATTTCTTTATAAATCATGTTGAGAGAGAAAAATAAGAACAAAAAGGTAAAAACCATGAGAGGAAAAAAAAAACCCGAAAAAATGAACATAGACCTGATAGGTAAATTATCCCTTGCTCCCCTAATATGCTTATGGTATCATCTTTTATGCCCAAATCATGTACCCATTGTAACCTTATTTTAATATGAGGTATGATACGTAGGTCTAAGAAGTTTCTGATATATTATTTTCCAGTTTTCCCAGAAATTTTTGTGAAATAGTGAGTTCTTATCCCAGAAACTGTTTGGGGATTTATCAAATACCAGACATTGATTGTGTTGTATGTGTCCAAACCATTCTATTTCTTAGCCAGTACCAAATTAGCTTTATAATATAGTTTTAGGTCTGATAATGGTAGGCTACCATTCTTTCTACTTTTTTTTTTTAAATTAATTCCCTTCAATTCCAGATGAATTTTGTTATTTTTTCTAGCTCTATAAAATAATTTTTTGTGGCAATTTGTGGCACTGAAAGACCAAAAAAGACTTCATGTAAAAGATGGTGTTTGAGCTGAGTGTTCTGGGAAGATAGTTGTATTTACTCTCCAAGATGTGTTTCCCTTAATGGAGATGAATGTGTTTGTAGAGCCAAACTCTTCCACCTGGCCCCCTTTGTGGCTACATACACATCACCACAGTAGAGACAGGGGCAACCTGCAGCATTGAAACAGGTCAAATTTGCCTCATCAAACAGCATTTGGAAACCAAATAAGCCAGGCAGAGAACAGGGAAAAATGACTGTCATCTTGGGATTGCTCTCCTAGAGACTCAACAGAAGTTCTTCCTCTGAAATCTACAAACTCCTTACTGTGTACCATCCCTTTGCTGGTCCTAGGAAGTCCCAATCCCATGCCTCCTGTAACTCACCTTCTCCTGTTCCAGACTGGGACGACAGTTCTTTTAGCTTCTTGATGGTGAGCTGCCGGATCTCCCTCATGGCCATGACAATGTCATACTCCCGCTCCAGGGTCTGCCTCACCTCTACCCCCATCAGGGAGTCCAGGCCCAGATCAGCCAGGGTACTATCTGGGTTCAATGTGCTTACATCTCGAATGCCTGGATGAGAGATACTTCCATATTAACGGTGGGGGCAAGGAGGATGTGCCTGATGCTGGGGAGACCAGGGTAGAGCCTCTCTCTTTTCTACACCCCCCTCAGGAGCTAAGGCAACAGGCTGCCCTTGACTGGTCTTAAGATGTTGGAAATAGCGGTGGGGGGTGGGGTGGGGGTGGGGAGGGTGTCAGGAAGTTCACAGGAGCATTCTAAGGATGCCCAGAGTCTCCCTACCACCTGAGATGATGCCCAGGTAGAACACCTGCCTGCATTGCCATGACCAGGCAGGTCCTTAGGACAGGGGTCATTGGACAAGGTTCACCATGGCTCACCTAAGATGTGTGCCACTGCTTTCAACAGGTCCTTCTGGCCATCTCCTTCCCCTCGGGATATCACTTTCTTTTCAGCTAGCACAAAGCTGCTCATAACAGGGTGGTTCTGGTTAAGGAAAAGATCCAAGACCTCCAAGCAGGAGGAGATACGCTGGGGTAGGGTCCCACCAATCACAGTGTCATTAGTGCCCATGGCTTCCAGGACAATGCCTACGTCACCTATGGCTCCCCACTGGACAGCAAGACCTAGTGAAGAGAGGGTATAATTTCCAGTGAAGAAGCAGCATCCTTGTGAGTGCAGAGGACAGGGTAGGGAATTGGCAGAAAAAGGGCTTTTCTCATTGGGTCAGGAGGGGTTCCCTCTGAGAAGGCATGTGCCTATTTAGGGGAAAAGTGACCCAAGCTGCTAGGTGTCCATCTTGTGGATGTGGCTTAATGGTAGGAGTTTGGAGAGGCCCTACGTGTATGTCTTCTCTCTGCCCTGGGTTACCTGGAAGGCCATCATGCTTCCGCTTCTCACAAATACGCTCCATGGTGGAGTTGGCAAAGCCATAGTTACTCTGTCCGGCATTGCCTCGCCCACAGCTCACCGATGAGAAGGCCACAAAGTAATCCAGTTCTGGACATTTTTCCCGTGACACTCTACAGAAGCAACCCAAGAACATGACTCATCACTTGCTATTCCTTTCCACAGAGCCTTAACCCCTGCTTGGAATAGTGAAAGTATTTTATTTCTAGCTTTCCAAGACCTATCTGCCTCTGAATATCAGGACTCTGGTCCTACCATTCAAAGTAATGTTTTCAAAGAACATGTTCTCATTTTAATATGAGACTAAGCAAATATAATTAGGCAGATTGAAAACCAAATAAGATCACTCTGTAATACTTCAAAAATAACCAGGAAGATTTTTTTTGGGGGGGGGATGGCAAAGCCCCTTTCCATTGGTATAGATAAAGAATTTTCTAGCTAATACGGATATAGAAAATATGCTAGAGATAAAATAGGAGCATATGGGCCATTAGGTTCCCCCCAAAACATATACTTTATTTATATATATATCCTACCCCATTTCATTATGAAAATTTCTGTAGAGAATTAACCTCAGTACAAAATAGGTATTCAATAAAATGTTACTAAATGAATACATGAGTGAGTTTCTTATTAAATCATTAAGCCAGAATGACTGATGAAGGAGATGGCTTGCTAGACATAGCTTCTTTTATAAACCCTTTTTCACTCCCTTCTCTCTGCCTAATTCTACTTTCTTCTTTGCTCCTTTGTTCTACTGTCAAAAGGATCTTGTCCAATGTCAATCCTGGCATCATCCACTCCTCTGTTCTTCCATATGTGCTGCTGATAAGACTGGAGGAATCTTGATAAAATGATTGGATGCACTACAAATTTATGTAATACATATTAACTACTAATTTCAACTTGACTCTCACTGCAACAAGGCAATCCTTTTACATTGATTCACTAGCCTACTCACCACAATGGCTATTTAATTTAAACCTTCTCTTCTGTCCCCAAGGCTCCCATGTACCTCATACTTTACCAACCAAATGCAGGCTGTTTGCTACGAGTTCCATCTTCTCTCTTTCTCAGGACAATTCCTTGATCCTATGCCCACTACTATCTCTTCCTTTCCTTTATCCTGATGAAGAAATGGCTCTCTTCCTGGTCAAGGCCAATCCTTCTTACAAAAGTCCTTAAGCTCATTTCCTTCTTTCTTCTCCAGTCAACTGGTTCTACTATCATCAACTCTTCCACTCTCGATAGTGCTAAATTTCTCCCTAGTTACTGTTTCTTTCCCTGTCACCTACATATACTCCAGGTCTCTTCTATCTTTAAAGAACCCTCACTAGATTTCAACCATCACTATTCTCCCTTTATACAGCTTGTTCTAGATGCTGAGCTATGAGATTGCCTCACTCTTCTAAACTCTGTAATCTGGCTTCTGACTTTCTCAAATGAGACCACTCTCTCAAGAGTTACCAACGTTTTCTTACTGGCTAAATAAAATGGCCTTTTCAACTCTCATCCTTGACTTCTTTGCAGCACTGGATTCTGCTGACTAGTCTTCCTGGATGCTTTCTCTCTGGATTTTTATGGTGCTTACTTCCACATGCCTGACCTCTCCTTTGCTGAATCTTCATGCACATCATATTCCCTATTTAGGGATGTCCATCCTTTTCTCTATTTTTCCTCTACCCTGTTACGTGGTGACCCCCCTCAGCTTTCCATGATGGGCTCCACTGCAGTGCCTCCTACAGAAAATGCACTTAATAAATGCTTGATTGTTGAACTGAACTGAGGATGTGCTGTCAGAGGTGATTTAAGTGGCAACATTTCAGATCCCCTTGCCCACTGATCATTATACCTGTCCAAGTTAATCGTGCCATTGTACTTGGGTCTGTTGACATCCTGGAAGAATTCTGGGGTTTGGTTCTCCAACATGGCATCTCTCAGGACCTGAATATGAGAAGAGGTTCTCAGTGGGAAATAGGACCAGGGATTTCCCAGGACATCTCTGCTCTTCCCATTGCAGAAACATAGGTATGATTCTTCTCTATTTTGACCCTTCTACCTTGCCTTAGCTCAAGCGTCCCAATTCTTTCATTTTTAATCCCTTGAAGCCATGTTTCCCTTAGAGAAAACAAATTCCCAAGTAGAAATCAGGAAAGAGATGTGGGATACTCCTGAAAATTTTTCAAGGTCAGTAAAAGATTCCTTCTCTGCCAGGGATCTGGTTTCAGTGATAGTCCATGATCACATTATTTACAAAGAGCAACCTTCTAAGACACCTGGGCTGTAGCATCTTGCCTACACCCACTCCTCAGCCTCTGCTCATGGGCCTCCACTCACCATAGCTAAGTTGAAAATGCCTCCAACAGGCCCAAGCTGAGTGGCCTCTGCTATCAGCTGCTGAGCTCCTTCCAGTGTGCTGACATTACTTGTGGACACAAGAACCTGGATGCCTTCCTGTTGCCACTCTTGAATCCTCTTAGCTTGATATCCTGTAGAAGCAATGGATCGGGATAGGCAATTTCCCCAGATTGCTTATTTTAGACTGGGGGGGGATTGGGAAGAGAAGGGCACATGTGAGGGTCTGGCAGGATCTCTCTGGTTTTTTGTCCCCCCCCCATCAGCCCCAAAAGAGCTTGGTCTTTGCTCTCTCTTTCACACACACATACCAGTCCGAATGCCTGAACGTGAAGTCAGAACAAGTTTCTCAGCCCCTCGAAGAATAAGCCATTGAGCTAATTCAAGTCCAAAGCCACCAAGTCCTCCTGTGATGATGTAGGACTTAGAGCTGGGGCAAAACGTCTTGGAAATGGCTGAGATCAGGATGGGCTTTGCTCCTTTCACCACAGCTTGCTTCTCTTCTTCTTGGACCTGTTTCCCCCCAGCACATATACAGACATATATATATACATATATATATGTATATACACACACACACACACACACACACACTCTTTCTTAATGTTTCCCCCACCTCCACCCTTCATTCTGTTCCACCAATATGGCCCCAGGGCTAAGGAATCTGAGCAATTACACCTTTCAGAGGCTAAACTGAGACTGAACTTTTATATAAGTCAAAGGAAGTAGAATAATGAGTTTCAGGAGGAGAGTGCTGAAAGCTATTTGAATAATTTTCCTCAATAAAATGAATAGTCACATTTTAGCAGGAAGAAAGACCTGATGGTGAACTGCAGGAGCCTGGAATGGATAAATGGAGTGGATATGCGACTTCTCCCTGTAAAGCTTGAGAAGTAGGGGAGATGCCAAGTGGCAATGGAGGGAGCCAGTTAGAACCTTGGTCTCCTTTGTGCCCAAGAGGACTCTGTAAGGACATTCTCCTTTCCCAAATAGCGAAGCCCCTAAGATAATTACTCTCCTGAAATTCCCTGGACATAGTCCTTTCCTAGTGGAGAGCTAGGACCAGTCTCTTCACCTTGATGACTACTTTGCCGATGTGTTTCCCTTGGGCCATGTAGCGGAAGGCATCCTCCACCTGGTCCCTCCCAAAGATGGTACACTTTAGGGGCTGGACCACACCATTCTGGATGCCTGCCTTCAGCAGTTCTGCCACTTTCTTCCAGTCACCATTTTCTTCTTCGAAGAGGGCATCCAGCAGGATGCCATGGAAGGCCACATTCTTTAGGAAGATGGCCATTCCTGGGGGTGGGGAAAGAAGCAAAGCACGTGAGAGTCACCCTCTCAAGGCACCTGCCACAAAGGCAGGGAGATGGTGGTGGGAGGATCCCTCCCCCTCAGGTCAGGACTGGGATCTGAGCTGTGATGCTCCCACCTTCTCATCCCTCACAAAAGGGAGCAAAGGAAGATGTCTTTGGAGCCTGTACCCCACAGCTTACCCAGGGCATGGTTGTTTGACAGATCAAACTTTCCAATTTCTAGGAAGCGACCATGCTGAGCCAAGCACCGAACACTGGCCTGTAGCTTCTCCTCTGCCAGAGAATTCAGGATGAGATCTACTCCTGGAATAGGGGAAAGAGAGTCTGGCATCAGCCTCGGGTCTTGAAAGGGCTGTCCTATCTTTCTAATCTCAGAAACTTCTCTGGGCCTTAGGCTAGACAGCATCTCAATTACTGATGTTCTGTGGCTTTTGGCTATCTACCCACCTTAAGAACAACAAAGTACCCTTCTCTCAAGAAACCATCCTTTACAAGATGGCTGGGATTTTTTCCCCACTTGATCCTCATCCTCATTTTCTTTCCTCACTCTTGGTGTCCGGGGCTCACCTTTTCCACCAGTGTGTTTCAGCACATGTTGTTCAAAAGATGTGTTCCTTGAATTGGCAAAACTGGTGGCATCGAGCTTGGGGAACTTGGCCTGGAGGTAGGCCCGCTTCTCGGCTGACCCTGAGGAGGCATTGTCTTCTGATCAACCCAAGGCAGGGGACACTGCCCAGGGCACACAATTCTTGTCCCTGAGGAGCTCAGACTCAAAGAAAAAACTTTTAGACAGAAGACTGATGGAATCCAGGAAATAGGAAGGAGGGACCTAGAACACAGGGCATGTGAGTGTGTAGGGGCGGGGGGGAGATGGCTTCCTTGATACCAACAATTCACTTGTTCTGAAACCTCTAGAAAAGTCTAGAAAAAAACCCAGGACTTCATTTAGACAAGAGAAGAAAAAAAGACTTGGTTCTGGCTCCACCAGTTCTAGGAATGCCACAGATGAAACACCCCTTTTTCCTGGCCCCACAGAGGGAAGGGGATGGGGTCCTTTTCTGGGACCTGTCCAGCCCGAACTCTGAAGCCAAACAGATAAATCTTAATAGATCAGTTCAAGTGAGAACAAGATAGAATGACAGAGTGCATGTGATGGGAAAAAGGGATGGAGAACCACGGGCAGGAGAATATGACTTACCCACTGTGGTAAAGACCCGGCAATTCATGCTCAGAGCAATTGCAATGGCAGCCTGGCCGACACCCCCAGAGCCAGAGTGGATGAGCACTGTTTCTCCCCTTTTTATGCCTCCACGGACTACCAGGGAGTAGTAAGCTGTGGTATAGACAACAGGCACAGAGGCAGCCTCCTCCAGGGTCCTGAAAGTAGGGATGCCAAGGGGAAGGAGGTTCAAGAGTAGAAGCAACTGTAGAATTAGTCCCTTAGCTACTAAAGCATATGGTAGCACAGTTCTTCCTTTGTACCTCTTCTGCCTTACTCCATTCATTTCTGCCCCTCTGCTCCAATGGGATCTCTGGTTACCCCATTCCCTAGAATGTGGCTTCTTAAACTTTTTCCACTCCCAACCCTTTTGTCCTGAGAAACTTTTGTGACCCCAACTTTATAGGTATATAAAATAGGTATACAAACCAAACAGCTGTTGATAATAAAGCATAATTTCACGACCTCCACATTCAGGCGCAAGACCCTATATGGAGTTGTGACCAAGTCTTTGAGAAGCTGGGCCCTAGACACTCACACTAACTTACCAGTTGGCCGGCACATCCCAAAGGAAGTCTGAGGAAAGGAGTGCCGAGGTGGCCAGCCCTTCCGCGGGCACCAAACCCATCACCCGTCTGCCATCAGCATCTCGCCCAGAGAACTCCATGCCCATCATACAGTCACGGCTGGCCCATTTCCCTAGGATGAAGGGGAGATCTTGGTGAGACCTGGCTGCTCTTTTTCCCTGGGCTGGGCCATTGCCTTCAGGTACTTCCTCCTCCTCCTCCTTTCATTTCCTGTCTGTTGCCTCTTGGGCTTTAACATTTTTTATTAGTTTCTAGCCCAAAAGGGGAAGAGGGATCAGTCATGTTTATAAGTTTGGAAAAAAAAAAATCTAACTTGCATGGAGCCCTGGATGAAGAATTGCCACCATTACTCTCTCCCCACTCCCCAAGCCAATTCCCCTACAACAGCATCCTGACACTCCTAAACTGAACAGCAAGTCACATGGCCGGGCTCATGACCAAGTCCCCTTCTCGTTGGCCGGCCTTAACCCCAAAATGACCCCTGGGGGTCAGGCCAAGCCCCTTGGCTTTACTAGGGCTATGCACCTGGGATGGCATCAGGGGAGAGTTTGCCAGTGGCCAGCATGATGTCCCGGAAGTTGAGCGAGGCGTAGTAGATCCTGCAGAGCTGTGCGCTGGGGCCAGCAGGTTGGGCATAGCGCAATGGGGAGCACACCCAGCAGATGGAAGAAAGGTCCCCTCGGGTCAGGACATTGACAAAGGCGTGTTCAGTCTGCATCGTGGTTTTGCCTGGAGGGGGTAAGTGAGGGGGCTGGCTGAGTGAGAAGAAGCTTGTTCTCTGAGGAGACAGATGTGGCCACATAACTAATCCTGCAGTAGAGGGAGTGCAGTGCCACCCCGAAACCTCTGCTCCAAATCTTTCATCTTTCCTGATTTTTCCCACCTTCACCTCTGCTTAGTAATCCAAGGGGGAGTTCAGTCAAGTTGCTTCCCAGGGCCCCAGGGAGTTCAGTCTTGAGGTGGGAACACTATCTTAGAGGTAGATATGGAAAGAGGAGAAAGTAGGGGGAATGTCACCTTCTCTCAGTGGGAAATGGCGGAAGGCCCCCCATTTTCCATCCCGGTACACATTCATCACCAAGTCCCCTTGTAGTAGCTTCTGCATCTCTTTAGTGGATGGGCTGGTTTGGGGGATGGTAGAGGAGGAATTGAGGTTGGACACCAAGATACACCTGAGAGAGTTGAAAAAAGCAGAGTCAGGGTGGGCTGCATGTGGTGGGTGGGAGGGAAGGAAAAAGAGAAGATACATCAGCAAATACCCGGCACCTTTCCATACCGGATTCTCTGCCCGCCTGGTTCTTTTCGGAGACAGTTCACCATTCCTACAATGCCGGAGGTGGCGCAGCCAGCTGCTGTCAGCCACACTGGTTGGTTGGAGGGCTCTGCCAGAATGTTCTATAAGAGAAGTCCATGAAGGAAAATAAATTTTCCTGAAGTGGAAAGGAAACAACTTGAACATAGGGACCAAAGTATTTAATGATCTGGCTTCCCCATCAACCTTATGCTCATCAGAGCCTACCTGAAGGAGCTAGGGAGCCAAATGAGCACTCACCTTTAAAGAATCCACCCATTTGTAGTTTGTGTCTTCCACTTGCAAGAAGATGGGGCTCTGGGTAGGGGCTAGCCGGCGGCATAGGAAAATAGCAGAGCCATAGAAGGACTTTTTCAGTCCTACCAGATGTAAGGAAGCCTTCTGGAATTCATTCTCCCACTCTACCTGCCAGGTGAGATGAGGGAGGGAGGTCAGTTCAGCCCTCTGCTGGGGCTGATAGTTACACACCAGAAGGTCAGCGTCATGCAGGTTGTCAGGGGCAGGTTCATCTGGGTCCCACTGGTCCAGGGAGACACCCTGCTGTTGTAACTGAGCTTCCTGGCCTTCCAGAGATGTGGCCTGATGGTCAGTAGCAATATGATCTATCTGGAGCATGGGCTGAGTGTTGAGAAGGCCAGGGATGCGGGAGTAAAAGTGGCCATTGATAGCCCATTTAGCACTTCCTCTTTTCTCCAACAAGTTTTAAGGACATAGTACTTATGAGGATGTCCCCCACTTCCCTCAGTTTTCCACAACTCCTTAGCAGATGCTTAGAATCAATTAGAATCAAATTTAAGAACCTACTATGTGTCAGACACTGTGCTAAGCACTGGAAGAGGCAGACAGTCCTTATATTTTTGAATGGGGTAGAGGGGTACCAAGGTCCCTTGTCCCTTGTATGCTTCTTCATCCAAGTGCTAAATTCCTGTCCTCAAATCATACATTCTGATGCTCTTTTCCTCCCAGAAGTGAAAAAGTCTTTGGCTATATATGCTTTCTCAGTGCGACATCACCTAGAGGTGTACACCTAAGCAGGGTTGCTTCCCTGACAATACAGAGGGACTTGGAAGCCGTTGGGCTACTGCATTATCTGGACTCATTAAGTTAGTCCAGAATTGAGGTGGTCTTTTACAGCCTTTGCAACTTGGGGAAGTTCTTTTCAGTTTTGTTTCCAGGTAGGTGTAATTTCCACATACCTCCCCCCACACCTCCAAATAGTATTTTATGTTGCCTTTTTTTCTTTCTTATTTTCCCTCTGCTGGGGCTGATACAGAAAGTTGTAGCCCACTGCCTTGTTTCTCCTCCTTAGCCTTCAGTCTGCCTCTTCCTCTCCACTAGCGTTTGCATGGGAGTATCATTATCACTGGTTTGGTGGCACTGATGGGATAATCACCATAATATCAGACCCCACCAGGTCAGAAGCCCTGCTACAATGCAGTGGTTCCCACACAGACAAACATAACCTTCTGGCCTAAGACATGAAAAAGATTTCCTTTCCTGGTCAGGGTCCGGTCCTCTTCCCTCCTGCCTGACATCACTGTGAAGACACCCCTACCCCCTTACTGAAGTCAGACAGATGGGATGCAACTTTTACAACAAAAGCTGGAGAAGGAATAAAGCTCCCCAAACAGAAAAAAAGCAGACCCAGCAATCAATCACTAAGTACAGTCCCCTCTTATTGTGAAGAGGGTGAAGAAGGCAGTAGGAGGCAACTTGTACTGTATGTATTTCCTAGGGGGAAAAAGGGAATGGCAGTATCCAAATCCCTGGCCTCTCCACCCTTGACCTCAGGGGTATGCCCATCCTGCTTTGGAGTAGCTCAGGTACCCTGGGATGTAGGATTGGGGGTAGGTGGATGTCATGCAGTTTGGAGTTTGTAATTACAGGATTATTTTGAGACCATTTCACTCATTTTTCAATGAAATCAGATCCATGAATAGCCTTGCAAATCTTAAAGCAACTTAAAATATTAGGCATCATCATCAATCTTCTTTTTCATTCTCCGTCCAATGTCACTAAATCCCCATCAATTCTTCCCTTTGAAATGAGAGCTGGATTTTTTCCTTTTCCTGTACCTTATTCTTGACCCTCATCACTTTTCACCTGGACTGTAAGACCAATAGGTTTCCTTTCCTTCAGTCTGTTATATATATTCCCAGGACAGACTTATCTTTCTGCTGTACACCTTTGGTCAGATGTACCCTGCCCCCTACTGATAAAAAAGGCCTTGTTCTCCAGGGTATTCACTGTAAGGATCCCTAAAGAGAAGGTCAGACAAATAGAAAATCAATCTGGGAAGGAACAGTCTATTCCCATGAGATATTACCAAGGTTTAGAAAAAGACACTCATTGCTGGTCTTTGGTTGGGAAGATCAGGACAGAGTATTAAAGATCATAAACATCTTCCCCCAGTAACTCTCACCTGACTTAGGAGGCTCTGTCTCTGGTGCTGGTTGGAAGAGGTAAGGAAGGCAACTACTTCCCCCAGGGTCTCGCCTTTGAGGAGAGTATGCAACAGCAGAAATCCTCCATCCTTGATGGCAGCTCTCATGTGGCTCAGGGCAGTGGTGATATCCTTCAGAGTAGCTATGGTGTAGTTACACACCAGAAGATCAGCGTCATGCAGGTTGTCAGGGGCAGGTTCATCTGGGTCCCACTGGTCCAGGGAGACACCCTGCTGTTGTAACTGAGCTTCCTGGCCTTCCAGAGATGTGGACTGACGGTCAGTAGCAATATAATCTATCTGGAGCATGGGCTGAGTGTTGAGAAGGCCAGGGATGCGGGAGTAAAAATGGCCATTTCCAGCTAGAACCTTTAAATTCAGAGAAGAGAATGGTAAATATCAGGGACAGGGAAGGGATGTTCCAGACCAGACTTCTCAGGCCCTCTTAATGCCCCTAGACTGGACACTATAGGGGTCCCCCTGTCTCTGTGCTTCATTTTCCACCTCTACTTCTACTCCATCAGGTCTCCAGATTCCTCTGAAAGCTATTTGTTTTCAAATGGCTGATCAAGTGCCCAGCCAGCCAAGTATTTACAAGTGTCTGCTATGTGTCTAGCCTAGGATTATGCTAGATTAGTATGGGATTTCCCAAAGAGCCACAGAGCAGTCACTGACCTAGTCTGCCCACTTAGCTTCTGAACAGCCATTCTAATGGAATAGAGGGGATAGCACAGGTGACCCAAACCATGCCAATTATCTTTGCCCTGGGCCATACAAGGTCTAAGTTTTGTTTTAGCACAGATTATCTTCTCATTTAGTCCCTCTGGGCAGATGTGAGTGAGTTAACATTCCTAGGAAACTCGAGGGTGGAGAAAGCCACTGCCTCAGAGAGCAGTCTTGCATTCTGCTGCTGACTAATTTGGTGTTATCTTGGCCAAGTCCCTTCCTCTCTGATTCCTCTTCTATGAGATGGAGGTGTTGGAATGAAAAGAAAGCCCTTTCTAATTATTAGATTCCTTGTAGCTCTGACATTCTTATGATTCCTGTCTAGAAATCCACAAATGGCTACTCAGCAAAGAGGGGGCCTGGAGTGATCAGAATCAGTAGGAATTCAAAGTGGCTTGTAAGTTATTCAGAGTAGATGACGAAGAATGGATCTTCTGTAAAGAATACCAGTGAAGACTTTGATTTCTTCATGCTTGATTTAAATGTACATAGTTACTAAGCCTGTTTAAGTTGGTTATATTGCTGTTTCAAGTGAAGTTTTCAAGGAAACATTTTGGGGTGAGGGCTTGAACCTATGGTTTCCTTGATGTGGAAAACTCCTAGTGGGGAAGTTCTTTCTCAGTTTTCTCCCTACCTGGTTTAGCTATCAGCACCATATCTGTGTCATAGAAGGAATTTGGTAGTACACCTTCTTTCCCAATTTTTTCAAATAGTTTATATAGTATTGGGATTAATTGTTCTTTGAATGTTTGGTAAAATTCACATGTAAATCCATCTGGCCCTGGAGATTTTTTCTTAGGGAGTTGATTAATAGTTTGCTCTATTTCTTTTTCTGAAATAGGGCAATTTAAATAATTTATTTCCTCTTCTGTTAATCTGGGCAATCTATATTTTTGTAGATATTCCTCCATTTCATTTACATTATCAAATTTATTGGCATAAAGTTGGGCAAAGAAACTCCTAATTATTACTCTAATTTCCTCTTCATTGGAGGAAAGTTCTCCCTTATCATTTTTGAGACTAATAATTTGATTTTCCTCTTTCCTTTTTCTAATCAAATTAACTAAAGGCGTATCTATTTTGTTGGTTTTTTCATAAAACCAACTCTTACTTTTATTTATTAATTCAATAGTTTTCTTATTTTCAATTTTATTGATCTCCCCTTTAATTTTCAGAATTTCCAATTTGGTATTTAATTGAGGGTTTTTGATTTGGTCTTTTTCTAGCTTTTTTAATTGTAAGCCCAGTTCATTAATCTTCTCTTTCTCTGTTTTACGCAAGTAAGCATCTAGAGATATAAAATTACCCCTTATAACTGCTTTAGCTGTGTCCCACAAATTTTGGTATGTTGTCTCATTGTTGTCATTCTCCTGGATGAAATTTTCGATTGTGTCTATAATTTGCTCTTTCACCCATTCGTTCTTCAGGATTAGATTATTTAATTTCCAAATAACTTGTGGTCTATTTTCTCCTGGCCTTATATTACATGTGAGTTTTATTGCATCATGATCTGAGAAGGATGCATTTACCATTTCTGCTTTTCTGCATTTGATTTTGAGGTTTTTATGCCCTAACACATGATCAATTTTTGTATAAGTTCCATGAACCCCTGAGAAAAAAGTATATTCCCTTCTATCACCATTCAATTTCCTCCAGAGATCTATCATACCTAACTTTTCTAGCCTTTTGTTAACCTCCCTAACTTCTTTCTTATTTATTTTGGAATTTGATTTATCTAATTCTGAGAGAGCAAGGTTGAGATCTCCCACTAGTATAGTATTACTGTCTATTTCTCCTTGCATCTCTCTTAACTTCTCCTCTAGGAATATGGATGCTATACCACTTGGTGCATATATGTTAAGTATTGATACTGCTTTATTGTCTATGGAACCCTTTAGTAAAATGTAGTTTCCTTCCTTATCTCTTTTAATTAGATCTATTTTTGTTTTTACTTGATCCGAGATAAGGATTGCTACCATGGGGAAGTTCTTTATGTCAATCTGGATTAGCAATTAGCCTGAACTTTATAGTCTTTCCCCTATGTAGGGAGAGACACAGTAAATCAAGGTGTTAAATCTCTTCCCCGGGGGCTTTGTTGCCCCTTCTGCTACCCATCTTTAGCTTTGTCTACCACCAGATACCACTTTCTGATGGTTTGCCACAGAAATCCCATTTTCCTACTGTGATGCCATACTTGCCTCCACCACCTTCATCTTGTAACTGATGCTGTTTTCCAAGGTTGTATCCACACAGGCCTTCAGCTCTTGGGAGTCCAAGAGTCCTGCCAGCAGGTGATCCTCCTCCAAGTGCTGCCACTCCTGAGCTACCACCTGCCCCAGCTCTACAGACAGGTTTCCATTGAGCTGCAGTTGGGAGGCAGCTGCCAGGAGATAGGGCAGCCCCTTCTGTGGGGGATCCTTGGAGGGAGCAGCCTCTGCCCCAGTGAGCCCTGGCACAGAGAGCTTCACCCCATGCTGAGCCACCTTGGTCTGCAGTTTCTGGATCAGGCCTGCAAGGAGTGAGGATAAGTAAGGCAAGGCTGGGAGCAAGGCCCAGGATCCTAAAGCAAGGGGCTAGATTGGGTTTCACTCCAGGACAGCTGCCAATTTATCTTGCTGTACTAAGTGAGGTAAGTTTCTGCCTTCTCAGGCTTCACTTTCCCCATTTACAAATGAGGTAAGGTGATGACTATACTTTGCTTTCTGAGGCAAACTGTGAGGGACAAAACAGTCTTGAGAATGTGCTCAGATGTCCTGGGAGGATGGAGCTGTTCACCACCTTTCTCCCTCCTCCCTCCTCCCACTGCTTTTCAGAGATGAGAAGCCTATTTTGATCATCTCTTCTTACTTCTAGATAACGACCGTGAACCTAAGATGGGTTTGACTTCGCTCTAAGTTCCCTACTGTTATGGCTCCACCAGAGACATCACCATGAGCTCTTCTGTGAAAAATCCAGGATATCACCTGCAAACTACTCAAATCTTTCTGTATCCAATTTGCAAATAACTTCAACAGATGCAGAGGACCTGAACTGAAGTGTTAGGAGGTGTCTCTGCCAAGACCACACATCATGGCCCAAGGGTGGCAGGGAAACACTATGCGGGACTGGCTCCAATGAGTCTTGTAGACTGGCTGGCTGGCCTCCAGTGAGATGAAGCATAAGTCCTGCACTTGGGAGCAAAACAGGAATGAGGAAGGCCTAAGCTTAATGGTGGTGCATGTGACAAAGACGTGGACATATCAGTCCATGGCTAACAACAGTATGATATGGCTTGTCCCCAAAGCCAAATCATTATTATTAGGTGGAAAGTTCAAAACACAGGGAATGACTTCTGGACATCTTGCTTCAACAGAAATGTGGACAAATGGAAACGTGTGAAGAAGGGTGATTAGAGTTTGAGGAACAACTGAGGAAATTGGGAATATTTAGTTTACATCTCTCAAGCTTTAAAGGGAGGCCCCAGGTTCTTATATTCTGAGATAGAGTGAATGGATTCATATTCATCTTCTCCTTGTCTACCTCTGAGTTAGTCTTTTATTTTTTTCAGTGCCATTTCCACTTTTTCCTCTTCTCACCACTGCAGCCCCACCCCCAACTACCCTGATCCCTCAGTGACCCCACCAGAAGACCCCTCACCTTTACACTGCTGCAGCTCTCCCTGAAGCTCAGGGTTGTCAGTCAGGCAATCACTCTCCAGGTGAGGCACAAAACAGAATTTTTCCAGGATGGGTGTGTGGTGCTCCTGCTGCCTCCGAGGGGCCACAGAGGCATGCAGCCGTGTAATCAGGACGCCACCGGCCACTGTGTTACTTAAACAGGAGTCCACCCAGACGTCTGCCACTGCAGGGACAATGAGGGTTGCTGAGGAGAGACGGTGGCACTGCCTTGGGATCTGGCCCTCCCATCATCTTCCTGCCTCTCTCCCTCCTTCCCTATCCCCAGCCTGCCACGTATGAAGAGTTTTAAGCACTAGGGAGAGAACAAAGAGAAGGGAGGCCAGGGGTCACCTTGCATTTCATCCTGGTGCTGATACACTTTCTGCTGGTGGGTAGCAGGGTCAATGTGGATGGAGGTGATCCGTGTTGGGAGGCGTAGGGAGCGCTGAGATTCTCCCACAATGGAGATTTGCAGCATAGTGTCCAAGAAGGTCACCCAATTGTCCTTCCATAGCAGCTTTCCCAGGTTCCCTGTGGCAGCAAGATGGGCAACAGCTTCCAGATCTCTGCTGCCACACTGGCTCCCAGAAACCCATCACATTCAGGGCTCAGTTCTACTTCCCTCTCATTCACCCATTCCCCTACCACTGGGTAGCTTTGGTTCCCAAAATAGCTGTTCCAGCAAGATGCCTTCAAATAGGATCCCCCTCTTTGATTTAATGGGTCTAGTTTTGTCTTACTCCCCATGTGGCGAGCCCCAAACTACAGAATTCTCCATGAACATCATTTTTCTCCATCCAGAGATATTTAGAGAAAGAGGCCAGTTTGGAGCAAAACATTTGTCTTGAATAATCTCATATAAAATATGAAGTCCACTCTGCCTCACCTATCAATGATAAACATTTAGTAAGTATCTACTATGTATCAGCAAGGCCCTATGCTAAGCACAGGCTTATAAAAAGAGGCAAAAGACAGTCCCTGCCTTTGAGCAGCTTACCAAGTTGCAATGCAGGACACAAGACCTACTCAGTATCCCTTGAATACTCCCTTACTCCAAAATGATGGTACTAATAATTCTGGGCAACTAGGTAGTACAACGGATAGAATGCCAGGCCTGGAGTCAGGAATTCTTAATCTTCCTGAGTTCAAATCTAGCCTCAGATACTTCCTAGCTGTATGACTCTGGGCAAGTCAATTCACTTTGTTTGCCTCAGTTTCCTCATCCGTAAAATGAGCTGGAGAAGGAAATGGCAAACCACTTTGTGTCTTTGCCAACAAAACCCCAATGAAAAATGAGAGAACAACAATAAGAGACTCTCACATTACATTAAGAGCCAGGGTATTGGAGACACCTCAGTTTGGGGCTAGGTTTTAGATGAGACAAGGATATCCAAAACGTAAAGTCTTGTCTTGTCAAGGATTTGTGAGTAAAGGAGGTAGCAGGCCCCACAGAATCCCTAGTTCCACCCATTTAGCCCATCTGCTCCACTGGCTCTATCAAAAGAATCTGGCCCCTCTGAGAGCTTTTCTGAAGTAAACCACAAGACCCACCTTCAAGGTTGGTTTCTAAGATGCCCTGGAAGTTGGGACCATAGTCATAACCACGAAGCCGCAGTTCTTTGTACACATCAGCCTTGGACAGGCTGAACTTGGCAGTGGAGGCTGCTGGCCTCAGTCCTGGCTGATAATCGAAGAGGCTGGTGTCTGGCTCCTCCCAATGGTACACTTTCCCTGCAAGAAAGAGAGGGAGGACAGCAGTGTTTCTACTGGGCCTATATCCCAAAGAGATCTTACAGGAGGGAAAGGGCCCCACATGTGCAAGAATGTTTGTGGCAGCCCTTTTTGTGGTGGCTAGAAATTGGAAATTGAAAGGATGCCCATCAATTGGAGAGTGGCTGAATAAATTATGGTATATGAATGTTATGGAATATTATTGTTCTATAAGAAATGACCAGCAGGATGATTTCAGAGAGGCCTGGAGAGACTTGCATGAACTGACGCTGAGCAAAATCAGCAGAACCAGGAGATCCTTGTACATGGCAACAAGATTATATGATGATCAATTCTGATGGACATGGCTCTCTTCAACAATGAAGTATTTCAAACCAGTTCCAATTGTTCAGTGAAGAAGGCCATATACACCCAGAGAGAGGGATGTGAAATGTGAACCACAACATAACATTTTCATGTTCTCCATTGATGTTTGCTTGCATTGTGTTTCCTTTCTCAGATTTTTTTCTTGTAGATATGATTTTTCTTGCACAACAATAAGTGTGGAAATATGTATACATATATTCAATTTGTCAAATATTTTAACACAATTAACATGAAGTGGATTTCTTGCCATTTAAGGGAGGGGTGGGAACTAGGGGGGAAAATTTGTAACAGATGAATAAATAAATAATAATTAAAAAAAAAAAGAGAGAGAGAGGGAGGAGGTAACAGATAGGGGTTTAGTGTCTGAGCTGGGCCTAGGGAGCAGTTAAGACTGGCCAAGAGCCTGAACAAGCCAGGCACATGACAATCCTATACTTACCACTCACAATCAGGATCCCATTATCAGACACTTCAAAGGTTCGAGAGGCCAACATGAGTCGCACCTCCAGAGACACAGTACCTGCAAAGGAGAGAGAACAGAGCATTCAAGTGATGGGTACAGCAGGGATGGATGATTCCTTTCAACCTTCCAGTGTGTTGTTTCTGGCCCCTTAGATTTTCTCTGAGTCCCAAATCATTATTTTACAGAATAGAAATTGTTTATCAGACAAATAAGATTTAGCATTTAAACTTAATTTCCCTCCCCCCACTGCCCTGGAGGAGCTCTTGGAACAATTTGGCCAGGGGAGCACTACACCTTTTTTGGGCAAAATGGTCGCCTGATGCAAGGTGACATCTTCAAATACCACGGGCATCTCTTCCATGGGCAAGTCAAGGGACCGTGCCAGGGTTTTCCAGACCAGGCACAAGTAGCCAGTAGCCGGGAAGATGACTCGTCCATCAATGCAGTGATCTACCAGGTAATGGTCTGGGGATTCAGGGCTTGGATCTGTCAGGGAAAAAGAACAATTAGTCAGACCGTGGGAACCGCCTTCAGAAAGGTCTCTTCCCTTCATCAACAGGAGACAGTCAGATACAAGTTCTGTAGCTGTAGAGGAGCATTTTTCCATGGAAGAGGATGCAGTGGTGACCCAATCCCTTGGCTCCTGAGGCCCTGGAGAGTCTCTCTCTGCAAGAATCCCCACCACAGCCTGCAGCGAGTGGTCATTACTTGAAGACCCCACAGATGGGGAAGCCACTTCTCCAGACTGCCCCTCCACCTGTAGACAGACCTTTTTGTTGGCCAGTTTTTCCTGATCTCCTTGAGGACTTTGACTCACTTACTCCTGGTCCTGTCCTCTAGGACTGGACAGGCTGGACCTACTCCCCACGGCACCCCTTCTGCCACCTTCGCCAAATGTCAGCTCCTTCATATGGCCTTCTTATGACATACCCTGGCTGCCCTCCTCCAAACACTCACTAGCTTAATAATGTCCTCTAAAAATTATGGTGGCCACAAGTGAATACCACCGTGACAGGATGAAGACAGAACAGTGGTCTGCCTCCTTATTTTTGGAAATTATGCCAGGTATGCAGTGGATATAGCATTGGATCCAGAAGCAAAAAGACCCAGGTTCAAATGTGGCCTCAGACACATGGTAGCTGGTTACCCTGTCTCCAAGCCACTTAACCTTTGCCTGCCTCAGTTTCTTCAGCTATAAAATGGAGAGAATAACAGCAGGGTTGTTGTGAGGATGAAATGGGACAATGTTTGTAAAGCACTTAGTACAGTGCCTGGCACATAGTAGGTGCTTAATTTCCTTATTTCCTTTCTGCTTTTCTATACATTTCTAAGACATCTTAGATTGAGTTTTTGGTTGTCCTATTTTCCACTTTTGCTGGAAACTAGGTGGCACAGCAGGTAGAACACACAACTAGTCATATGCACATTTAGCCATCTAAGTCATTGATAAAATGTTAAACTCGGGTCCTGGGACACCCCACTGGAATCTTCTTGCCTCACTGACAGTCTTTGAGTCGGCCTACTCAGCTAGTGCTGAATCCACAGGTCTAGAGCATGGAGTGTCTAGGCTTTCATAGATACATATCATCTAATCCCCATCTTACCATATTCTCCACAAAAACATCAAGAAGCTTTGCTAAAACCTAGGTAAACAGTATTTATAGCATTCTTCTCATCTATCAATTTAATAACCCTAGGCAAAAAAAAAAAAAAAAAAAAAAAAAAAAGGAACATGACTGGTTCTTCATGAAGCTAGGCTGATTCCCTGTAATGACCCCTTTCCTTTTTGGATGTTCATCTTATCATCTTACCTAGCATTGAAGTCAAGCACATTGGCCTACAGTTGGCAGGCTCTCTCAGATCAGGATATTACCTTTCACTTGTCTTTTCATACCTCTCCCAGGATCTCAGCAATTCATCTACCAAGAGCCAGGTATGTCCTTCATAAGGGCCAGGTAACTTAAATGTACCAAAGACAACCCTCTCTCATTGGCTTTTTACTTTTCTTAGATGTCAATCCTTGGGGCCAGTTCTGTTCTGATGTTTTCAGTATAAATAGGATTTTTCTTGGCAGAGAATACAGAATATGAGACCAAGCAGTTTTTGCTCTGTTGTCAGTTCACAACATCCCATCTGTCCCAAGTAAAGGCAAGCATTTTATCTTCTCTGTCTTTTAAAAATCTAGTTTGGTTGGCAAGGTCCCTGCGCATATATTTTAATGTCTAGAAAAAACCTTCTTCTCATTTGTGTCTTAAGAATCTCTCTCTTGCAATTGGGGTTAAGTGACTTGCCCAAGGTCACACAGCTAGAGAATGTTAAGTGTCTGAGACCAGATTTGAACTCAGGTCCTCCTGACTTCAGGGCTGGTGCTCTATCCACTGTACCACCTAGCTGCCCCACAACTGTTCTCTCAATCCTGAGAGGTAGGTAATGATATTATCACCTCCATTTTACAGATGAGAAAACTGAATCAAAGATTAAGTTCTTGGCCGGGGACTCACAGCTATTAACTAAGTAATCTGAAACAGGATTTGAATCCCTGATTTTGACCCACCATTCTTGCTATCTAACTATCCCAGGATTTTATTTTTATTTCCTCTGAACCCTTTGAAATCTGAGAAATCTGAAATTTGGGAAAAACCTCCCCCCAAATCCCACATTTTTCTTTCTTTACCACCCCAGCAATGAATTCCTCACCATTAGTGAGAATCCCACCCAGAATAGCATTTCCTGTTGTGAACATCTCTCCTTTCTGTTATTAGTAGATAAGACATGCTGTGGATTTCTGAGAATTTTTTTTAACCTGCAAAGCAGAAGTCCTCTACTTTTTTAAAGAATGAAATGATCTGTAAAGCAAGTAAAGAAACTACTGATCTCTATGCTGTTGGCTATGAGTGACCTCTAGCAGATGTCTGGATGAAACAGAGGTTTCATCAGGGCTTATGAATATCTTCTTTGACACACCAGATGGACTTGTTCTTTGACTTATACTGTCCCTGAAACTGCTCCACACTTCTGGCCTTTGCCACCTTTCCCCTGGACTACCTCCAATCTTTGTCTTCCGATCTATTTTACACAAGTTTGGTTGGCACATTGTGCTGGAGACAGTAACACAGTAATCTTTTTAAAAACCAATTTTTAGGGATTAGGCCATGCCTCTGGTCAAGAACCAACAAATCTTCCCTTTGCCTGAGAGATGAAGCCTAACCTCGTTGTTCCCATCATTTATGGCTTCCATAATCTGGCCACATGCTAACCAACATGGCCTTTCTAGTTCCCCAACACATACCCTCTCTCCTCTGTTCTCATCCAGTGGGCTTCCTCTCCTCACTTTTCCTTACATAGGCTTAAATCTAAATGAACAGCCTCTATGTTCCTCTATGGAACTCTTGCTCAGGGCTCTAGTGAGCAGTGGTTAAATGGTTACAAACACTCACAGTGGCCATGTCACAATTATTTCCCCAGAGGGACTCCTTGAAGATCCTGTCCTTATGTGCTTTTTGTAGGCATCCTCCCCTCCTTGCCCCACCCCACCCCACCCATCCCGCCCCACCAAGAACCTAGGAGAGGGCTAGGGAAAAAAAGAGTGGGACCTAGGTACTGTCATACATACTTGGAGCTAGAAGAGCCCTCAGAGTTCATCTAGTTTAATCCTCTCGCTACAGAGAACAGCCAGGGCCAGAGCAAGCCTCTAGACTCTCTCCCCATGCTGGGGCAGCTGAAGTGGCTTGTATATTAGACAGGAGGGCAACAGGGAAATGGGACTAAGAGATTGAAACTGCCACCACCCAAAGTCCCTATGAGACTGAGTCCAGATGGGATCCCCCTCATCCCCCCAAATTCTATTGGACAAGATGCTTATTGTCTAACACTGCCAGGGCCAGAGATAATTGTCAAAGGTTATGCAGCCTGTCAGCTGCAGGCCCTGGACAGGATAGCATGGGTTGGCTCCCTCTGCATTATAATCTTGGCCACATCCATAGGGGATCAGGTTCCAGGGGTCAGGGAAGAAGAAACCTTACCAATGTTGTAGACGGTGGAAGAGGAGGAGCCTCCTGAGCCATTGGGGAAATCACTGGTAGAGGGGACGTCCCAATTCTGGCTATGGTCCCACTTGATATGAGGAGAGATGAGTGGTGTCCCCACGGGGGCAGGGTATTCCACAGGTGGGAAAAGGCCATTGGGATTCACGGTAGTGCTGAAGTGAGAGAAAGAGAGAATAAATCAGCACCTGGGCACACAGAAGACACAGAACTTCTCAGAAAGTCTGTAAAATGGATAAGATCGTGGGGCAGTCATAAACAGTTTTGGAAGTGACCTAGGAAGATATCTATTCTAACCCCTACCTGAAGATGAACCTCTGAGTAATGATACTGATGGTTAATACCAGGATTTAAACCCAAATGAATGCTCTCCTTAGTCACCTTGGAAAGAAAGACGGCTTTCATTGTACTGCTGAAGCTCAAAATGATTCTGACCTCTTTGGGAATAAGCTTTGCAGCAGTCACACTATTAGAGCACATACTTTTAAATATCCTTAATGTTATATTGCCACTCAAGCCCTCCATCAATATCTCAGCAAGGTTTGAAGCTGACTTTGGGTTTTGATAATTGCAGACAGTAAGTCCAGGCCCAGTAAAGGATGAGCCTAGCCAAATTCTGAGGAATTTATCATTACCTTTAT